>JACOIL010000116.1:0-34008 GCA_014839955.1 Trichophyton simii
ATATTAATTTTATAGCTTCGAGTACCTTAGTATTATAGCTAATAGTCTCCCTTTTTTAAATACCTTTAATATTAAATTATACTGTGGTTACTAATATAAAGTAGTAAGAGAGATAATAATATATATAGTAATATATCTATAATAGGAAAGATAGTACTATAGTAATACTAGTAATAAGCTATCTAATAAGGAATAATAGAAGAGAAAGAATAATATATAAGTATACCGATAGTGCTATAGTAGATAAAGAATAAATAAAAGAAGGAATAAATATATATATATATATATAGCTACCTGTGGAATATATATTATATATATACCTCGAGTTCAAATATAGATATAGAATAGAGCCCAGCGAGGTGCTAAAAGAATATAGTATTGAGTCAACGCTAGAAGAACGTTAGCCCGGCGCCTTACCAGACTCCCCACTACAATATATATAGTAATATATTTATAATAGAAAGAATAATACTATAGTAATACTAATAATAAACTATTTAATAAAGAATAATAGAAAAGAGAGAATAATATATAAATATATTAGTAGTACTATAGTAAGTAAAGAATAAATAAGAGAAGGAATAAATATATATATATATATATATAGTTATCTATAGAATATATATTATATATATATATTAAGTCTGGATATAGATATAGAATAGAGCTTAGTAAAGTACTAGAAGAATATAGTACCGAGCTAGTGCTAGAAGAATATTAGCTCGGCGCCTTATTGAACTCTCTACTATAATACTTATTATATTTAAGTTATTATTAACTATTATATTATTATTAGGAGACTTATCTATATATATAAGATTTAGTTAGTAATATATTTATTAAAAGTATATAGTATATAAATATCTTAATCTATCTAAAGAAGTACTAATAGTAGTAGTTTTAAAGTATTATATTAGTAAATTAATACTACTATAAAGCTTATAGTTATTAACTATTAGTATAGTAATAAATAACTATAAATTTTCCTTTTTTATTATAAATTTAAGCTCGTTTATAAGTTAGATAGGGTATTTCTTTTTAGAGTTATAGTTAGTTTTTATTTCTTACTCTAGAGTAGTAGTACTTCTATATCTAGGAATAAACTTAGATTAAAGAGTATAGTCTACTACTTATCTTTATTATTAGAGTTCTCTATTTATTTTTATAGTAGTAGGCCGAAGCTATATTCTTTATTATTAATATAGCTTTATTATAGTATAAATATAAGGAGAGTAGATATTTAAGTAGGATATAATAGTAGAAGTAGATAAAGATTAGAAGAAGGTAGATTAAATAAATAAGTAAGACTATAACTTATAGTTAAGGGGATTCTATTAGTTATAAATTACAAAGTATTTTCTAAAAGTAAGTTAAAGTTAGTAGGAAAGATAAAATATAAAAATATTCTAAATAAAAGAAGATAAAATAATATATTAGACTACTAATTAAGGAGTATAGCTTTCTCCTACTAGTAACTAAGAGATAAGAAATTTCGACTTATAAAAAAGATAAAAAATAGATATAAAGAAGATATATTTATTAGTATTTATAATAAAAAAGAATTATTTATTTAAGTTATATTTTATAACTAGCTATATTTTAAAGAGTATAGTATAGTATAATAATAAGAATAAAAAGATAATACTATAGTTAAGTACTTAAATATTAAATACTTTAACTTAATTATAATAATAAAGTTAGAAAGTTCTAGAGATAGGTAAAGATAAACTATATTTATTAAAGTAACTAAATAAGGTTATACCTAATAAAGAGTACTAAACCCCCCTTTATTTAATAAAAAACTATTACCTAATTAAATCTACTATTAGATTATTATATCGGAAACTTAGTAGTACTTTAATCTAAATATTAATATTAAATATAAATACCCCTATAACTACTATCCTAGTATATTAAGTCCTAGCTAAATTTTATATACTATATTACGCTTATTATAAACTACTAGATATAGAGTATATTTCTAGTAAATACTAGTTTTTTTACTATATTAAATACTATACCCTTCTTATAACTATTCTACTATATTAAATCTTATCTAAATAGCTAGATAGTTATCTATTTTATAGAGATTTTATCTATTATATTAAGTCCTACTAAAATAATAACTAGATAGTTATTTATTCTATAGAGATTTTTTCTTTATTTATTATTTTTTTTTTCTAAATTTAGTATTACTTATATTTTCTATATAAATTAACTTATACTATATTATATCTCTTAACTTCTTACTAATTTAAACTTCCTTTATCTTATTATTTAATATTACCTAATAAGTATATCTATTTTAGAAATAATTACCTAAAAATATCTTTAATTTAACCCTTTAGGATTATTTACTCTTATAAGATATATATACTATATATATATACTAGTGTAATTAATACTCTAAAGCTATAAATAGTGCTTAACTTAGAGAATTACTAATACTAATAAAATATTAATAGATATTATAACTCTTATTTAGATAATTATAAATAATTATATAATAGAGTATAATATAATTTAATTATACTAATATATACTACTATATTTAATATACTAACTCTATATAGTTACCTAAATTAATATATAAAGTTACTTATAGATTAATAGATATAATTAATACTTATTTAGAAGTAGATAATTAAGCTTATTTAAAAAAGACTATTTAGAATTTAACTATTAAGGAATAGATTTAGAAGTACCTTATATAGAAGTAGATATTAGCTTATATTTATTATACTAAGTATCTATATATTAAGTTCTACTATAAAATTAAAAATATTAGATTTAATACACTATTATTAATTAATATTATAGGAACTAATATTACTAGTATAATACTATAGGAAAATAGCTATAGTAGATATATATCTCTTATTCTATTTATAGTAAGTATATAATTATCCTTAACTAAAGATTTATAAGAGGTATTATCTAGTTATATATTATTATTAATAACTATATAATCTACTATTAAGAATTTACTACTAAATAATTCTAATATTAAAAATTAGGGCTATAAGTCTAACTCGGAGGGAGATAATATAATAATATTAATATAGATTATTATCTAAATATATAATAATAACTCTAACTTAAATATAGTAGTTTAATATTATAAAATTAAATAGTAAAAATAGTTATTACTTATAAATATTATAACTATTAAGATAATTATATTTAAAGTTTTTAATTATCTTATATCTTTATAAAGGGCTATAAATCCTATATATAACTATATCTAATTAAGCTTACTATTATTAATAATAATAATATAAATATTATTCTTAACTTACTTAAAATAATTAATTAACTTTATTTACTATTATTATTTTTAATATTATACTTTATATTAGTATCTCTTAAAGTAGTAGGAGGGCTAATAAGAAGGTAGAAATTCTTAATATTCCCTTTATTAAGAAATATATCTAATATATAAAATTATAAATTAAGCTAATTCTTAGTAAGAGTACTATTAACTATATTATAAGTATATACTCTACCCTCTAAAATAATAAGCTACTTAGAAATTAGAGGAAGATATTATCTATAACTACTTATATATTTAAGACTTTAATTTATCTCTTTATAGCTTATATAAAGGTATAACTTTCTAATAGAGTAAATAAGAAGGATATAAAGGCTACTAAAGCTATTCTCTAATTTACTCTCTTTAAAAAAATAGTTAAAAATAAGAGATATAAAAGATATAAAACTACTAATATATTAGAATTAGACTTTAATTTAGAGGACTCTAATAATAATAAGGGAGACTTTATACTATATAGAAGAATAATATAATTAACTATAGAAGCGCGGTCTAGTAACTAACCAAACTTTAGAAACTTTAGAATAATATCTACCTCTAATAGAAATAGTATAGATATTATTAGTAATAATAATAATAATAATAATAATAATAATAATAACGAGGATAATATATATAATATCTCTTCTAGTAGTTAGATAATATCTTTATCTAAATAGATATAAAGCTAGTAAGATTATCTTTATATAAATAAATTTAATATAGCGAAGTTAATATTATCTAGATTTTAATTAATTAAATATCTATAGATAGTTTTATTAAGTCTCTTATAGCCTAATAATATAAGGAATTTATTTAGTAGCTTAGCTTAATTAATTATTTGATTAAGTAACGCTTAAATTATTTAAATCTATAATAAAAAAAAAGTTAGAGGATATTTTAAATTTCCTAATTAGAAATAGATTAATATTTTTCCTTTATTTTTTAGTATTGGAATACTAAATTAAAATATCTAAATATATATATTTACTATTATATCTTATTATTTTTAATACATATTTTACTCCTTATCTTTATTAAACAAACTAGAATAAATACCTAATAAGGTTAAGTAGTTAATTAGTAATAGAATAATAATATAAAGAGCTTAATAAAGAGGCCTTAGATTCGAATCTATATTATTTAAATCTAGATATTACTATAAGCTAGATTATAAATACTACTTTATTAGTTATTATAAGATTCTATTTAGTTTTTACTTTATATTATTAATTATTTATACTTATTATACCTTTTTTTAGCTTATTCTTTTCTATTTTAGAAGTTTTATAGCTTTATTTTATTATCTTTTTATATATATTTAGCTTTTATATAGCTATAAGCTAGGGGTATATATTAGAATATAGTTTAGTTATCTTATATCTATATAAGAGGCTACAAATTCTATATATAACTATAATAAATTAAGCTTATTATTATTACTACTAATAATACTTATATTATACTTAAATTACTCGAACTAATTATTTATCTTTATCTACTATTATTATTTTAATAATTCTTTATATTATAAGAATAAATATTTTAAATATTAGATCTTAAACTTAATTTAAAATAAGCTCCTAAACTTAGTAAAACTAACTATATAAGTCTAGTTTATTACTAAATTAGGGTATTTAAGTAAGCTTAGTTATATAAAAAAAGTATTTTCTTATTAAGCTATCTTTATCTCTATTTTTTCTATAATATTATTAACTTAAAAGATATTTATATTACTACTTAGTTATAATACCTCCTATATATTAATATTATAACTACTATCTTACTTCTATAAAGATAATCTCGGGCCTAATATAATATTTTTAGAAATATAAATAGTTTAAAGAATCCCCTAATTAGTCTTTATAGTAGTAGTAGATAAATATCTATAGAAGTAATAATATTATACTAAATAATAATACTAGTAGAGATTAAAGTATAGAGTATAATACTAATATTAATACTTAAATTTAAACTATTAATATTAGTAGAGTATTTCCTTTAAATAAAATTAATTATATTAAATTAAATTAAATAAAGCTAATATTTAATTACTCTCGTTAAGCTAAAGTTATAGAGAAGGAGGATAATTTTAAAAGTACTACTAATAATAAGTATAATAAGACTAAGAGTCCTTATATTTAAGCTAACCTAATATATTTAACTAATAAGTATAATACTATAGTTATAGATAATAGTAAAGTAAATAATACTATATAGAAAGAGAAATAATACTTTAAGCTATATATTAATAATAATATAGATAGTATATTATTATTATCTAGTAATACTTAAATAGATTACTTACTTTCTATTAAAGTTATTATTCTAGTTATATACTTAACTTATTCTTTAATACTTATATTATTATAAACTTAGAATATTTTATATAAAGAAGAGATAGAAATATCTACTAATTAGATTATAATAAACTTTAAAGTTACTAAAGACTTACTTAAAAAAAATATTATAATTATATTTAATAATATTAAATTCTTCTATTTATTTTAAAATAATATTAACTATAGCCTTACTTAGTTTTTTATTAAGTAGAAGTTAATAAAGGATATAATAATAATATTCTTATAAAATTTATATTTAAAGTTAATTTATAAGAGGCTTAGCTTCTATATAATTAATAAGCTATATAATCTACTATAATATAATATAGAAGATATAAGGGAAAAATAATTAAATAGTAGTATTACTATATCTTTAAAAATAAATAATATAGCCCCTTAAATTATTAATTTTTACTATTAGAATATTAAGAGTTTGATTACTATATTTATTAGTTACCTTCTATATAAAGATAGCCTTATATATACTCTAGTTTAATAATTTAATAATAGTAATAGCTATATTTATACTAAAATATATATAAGGAATTAATAGTAGAAGATATAGGCTATACTTCCTAAAGGTACTACTATAATATCTATTCTACTTACTATAGATAAAATCTAGCTTTCTATCTATTAAAGGGATAAATACTAATAGCTAATATATTTAATAATTAGTAACCTTATCTATAAAATATAGTAGTTTTAGAAATTTAATATAATAAAGCTACTTAATCTCCTTCTTATAGATATTTAATTAAAGAATACTAGTATTAAGACTATAGTATATTATAAGGTACTTAAAACTATTCTTAAATATAAATTAATAATATCTACCTAATCTATATTATATCTACCTCTACTTAAGTTAAGAGCTATATTAATAACTCTATTACTAGCTTTAGAATATTTAGTAAAGATAGATATATTTCTTAAATATATAGATAAAAATATTTATAAATATTTCCTAATTTTAGCTAGTATAATAATAGATTATAAAGAGTAGATTCTTATTACTAATATTAAAAGTAGAAGGTATTATACTATTTATTAGATTCTATCTAGTAAATATAAAAATCTTTTAGTTAACTAACCTCTCTAGATCTATTAGTATATAAAGGATAAAATCTTAGAAATAATATAGAGAGATAATAAGTATTGAGCTTTATAGATAGAAAAGAAATAACTAAGGATATAAATTAAGGAGATTAAGAACCTAAGGGGTAAAAATATAGATATACTATATATTAAGCTACTCTAAAAGATTAAAGTATAGATTTATAAGGAGGATTCCGAGCTAAAAAGGTAGGAAGTTAAAGTTTAGAAAATTCTAGATTATATAAATAAGGCTAAGAAGAGTTAAAGAAAGATAGTAGCTATATATATTTATAGAGTAGATAACTTTATCTAGAGATACTATCTAATTAATATCTATAGTATTATAATAATTAATATCCTATATTAGCTTCTTAAAGGTATAGTTACTAATATTTATAACTAGTTAAGGTAGCTCCTAAATAATATTAATCTAAAAAAAAGGTAGGTAGTAAGTTCTAGTATATATATTAATATACCTATAATTAATACGGGTAGTATTACTCTATTAGATAAATAATTTTACTCTATATCTATATATACTAGCTTAAAGTTATTTTCTTCCTTTAACTAAATTAAATAGTAGATAGAAAAAGAATAAAAGACTATTATTTATTAACTAGTAGCTATAGTAGTATTACTTCTAATTAAATAAAAACTTAAAGCTTTATTATATACTCGAGTAATTATTAACTTTTTAATATTAGTTTAGTACTAAAGCTATAATAATAATACTTTTAAATACTTTAATTATACTCTTAGCTATATTAATAAGCTAAAATAGATCTTTAGTAAATATTAACTAAATAAAGTAAATTTATAAGAAGTAGGATATTTTAACTTTTTAAAGTTCTATATTCTTATATATTATATAGATTTTATTTAATAGTATAGTATATTAGATAGGTTTAATACCTTCTATAATAAAGCTATCTATAAATTTCTTATTAAAAACTCCTTTAAGTATACTAATAAATAAGATAGATATAAGAATTAGATTATATATTAAAATATATAGTAGATAAATATAATAAATAACTAAAATATTAGCTTCTATAGTAAAATCTATAGAGATAATACTCTTATTACTAGAAATCTATTAACTATATAGATAACTTATATCTTATACCCTATTAATCTAATTAAGATTAGATAGAAGTCTAAGATATAACTTAAAAAGCGTAAGTATTAGTTAAAGTATTAGATATTTAAATTATTATTTAGTTATCTAAATATAATATTTATAAAGGAGATTATATTAAAGTTAGAACTCCTAGAGAAAGAGTTTATCTAAACTTTAGCTATTTTTATTTAGGAAATATAATTTACTTTAGATAATAACCTCTAGGGTAATAATACTAGTAATAAGCTAATTACTAATACTAGTACCTCTAGTAGAAGGGGTATCTAATAAGAGAATAACCCTATATAGATTTATAATTATAAGATCTAAATCTACTCCTCTATTACTATATAGAAACCTAGTAGTAAAGACCCCTTAGATATAGAGATCCTTATAAAAGAATTTATCTAATACTTATTAGATTAGTAGAAGAAGAAAAGGTACTAGAGACGTAACTATATTTAAATTTAAACTAAAAAGGATTTTACTCGAGGTAGCTATATAGATACTAGTTCTATTAATATTAATAAATTCTTAAAGAAGAAAGTCGTGGAATATTTATTTATTCTATTAATAGTATTTAATAAGAAGAGATCTTTAATAGAAGAGTAGTTAAATAATATTATCTATAATTTAGAAAAGCCCGCGGTATATTATAGGGTATTTATTAATACCCTTTAACCTTAATATATATATAAACCTTACTTAATATATAGTATAATAGAGGTAGAGTCTACTTCTCTAGTCTTAATAATAGGTGACTTAGTAGATAAATATAAGAATCTCTATATTAAGATTAGGAGGTTCTATTCTATTAAGGATATTATATATAGTACTTATATAGTATCTACTTTACTAAAGTTAAGTTTCTCTAAATTTACTAGTAATAAATTTAGATATTTATAAAAAAAGAATATTTTCTATATTAATAACTATATTAATTAAGATTAATATAATATTTTATATAAGGAGAACTTTATAAAAAAGGGAGAGGACTAGATTTAAAAGTATTCTATTATATTATTAGAGGAAGTAAAGGTATATATAGTTACTAAAAATAATATTAATAATATTAATTAGGATATATTTGTATTATATTTTAATAATAGTACTATAGATAATAATTAGAATAGTTTAAAATAGAATAAAAATATCTTATTTATATTTAAATTATAAGCTCTAGTAACCTTAAGTATTAATAAAAAGATCGATTATAGTATATTTAGATATTAATATTAAGATTATTATTTAAAGTAAATATAATATAATTAACTAGTTAATTAACTAGTTAATATTATTAGTATATTATTTAATCTTACTATTATAGTTTAACTTATATATTTTACTCGAGGTAAGCTTTAGACTATATTCTAATTACTTTAAATATTATTATTTATTATTATAGATATATCTAATAGCTCTCTACTTAATAGTAAATTATATAATTTAATCTAGATATCTTTATAAAAATATATTACTATAAAGTTATTAAATTTTATATTTAAAGGTAGTTTAGGGGCTAGATAAAAATCTAATCTATAATTCTTACTATAAAATCAAGTTAGTAGTTTAGAATAATATATATCTTTCTATTAAAAAATATATCTTTTAGAAGTATTAAATATACTTTTATAATTAGTAAAACTTATCTTATATACTCTAATTTAAAATCTTAAAACTATAATTTAAATCCTTTTCTTCTTAAGAGGTATAAGTTCTATAATAATATTAACTACTTTCCTCCTTAGCTATATTACGCTCTTAATCTCTACTATTAAAGATATATACTATAACTAGTATTTCTATATTATCTATATATATCTATATTACTATAATATTAATATAAATCTACTTCCTAATTCTTATATATTTAAACTATCTAGTATATATTATATTAGACTATATCTATATAAACTTTTTAACTTAGAATAGAATTAGTATTAATAGCTATATTAACTATAGTAGAACTATATTTTAGATATATATAATTTTAGATAATTAGAATTATTAAGTAATATCTTAGTATTAATAAATATATCTATATAAGCTTATATAGTATATTATAAAATAAACTATAGAAGGTCTAACTTTTAGAAAAGAAACTTTTAATTTAGTTATTTAAAGAATATTTATAGAGTATTTTTTAAAGACTAGAAGAAGCCTATAGTTTAGTTCTAGAAAAACTCTTAAATAAAATAAAAGAGGGCTATCTTTTATTAATAGTATAATATTATAACTATAATAAGAGATAATATATCTTAAAAAAGGATAAAAAGAATAGAGCCTCCGCTATATTATAGCTAGATTTAGATAATAAAAATATATATACTATTTCTAGTAAAGTTATACTAAATAATAATAGCTAGCTAAATTCCTTATCTAGTTATAACTACTACTAATCTAAAGATAGGAGTAGAATAATACTATTACTATTTAATTAAAAAATAATCTTACTAGATTTATTCCTATTTTAAAAACTAAAGATAAGATTTGATCTTCTAAGTCTAAGTTTAATTATTTTACTTAATACTTTAGTAGTTATTTAATACCTTAAGATACTTAAATAAATAGTTATATATTCTATTAAAGGGTTAATCTTAAGCTCTAGAATAATTTATTTAAAGAATATAAGACGTAGATTAGTATTATACTTTAGAAATATATATACTAAAATAGAGGTAATAATATAAATAATCTCTTTAGATTAGTTAGCTTATATTATCTAGTTTAAGCTATACCTTGATATCTCTAATTACTAGCTCTAGTATATATTAGATAAAGAGTTTATTAAAATTTATATAGAGGTAACTTTCTATATAGCTCTTCTAGAAATATACTAGGTATATTTAAAATAGTTTTAGTTTTTCCTAATCTAAAAATATAAGTTAATTATATAAAGAATAAATTATATTTTATCTACTTATATATCTATTACTAATATATAATATATTTTATACTTAATCACCTAAATATTACTATAATAAAATAGTTTTATATATCTATATAAATATATATTAAACTATATTAAACTATATTAAACTATATTTATTTTAATATAAGTCTAATATAAGAATAATATTTATTATTTAAAAAAATTAGCTTTTTTTATTCTCTCTTTATATTTTCTTTA
This sequence comes from Trichophyton simii, assembly GCA_014839955.1. Taxonomy (NCBI): domain Eukaryota; kingdom Fungi; phylum Ascomycota; class Eurotiomycetes; order Onygenales; family Arthrodermataceae; genus Trichophyton; species Trichophyton simii. Next base: position 11,001 of record JACOIL010000116.1, read on the forward strand.
AACTATCTTTTATCTTCTTTAAGTCTTATTATTCTTATATTTAGCCTAACTCTTAGTAGTAATTAATATTTTAAATTATTTTATTAATCTATTTATCTCTATATATATTAACTTAAATAGTAGTATTAATTAAGATAATAGTACTTCTCCTCTACTACTCTTTATAAAGCTTAACTATTATTATAATTTAAATATATACTTACTATTATTTTTTAGATTCTAATTTTAAATATACTCTCTACTACTTTTAATTATATTAAATAATTTATAGAATATTAAAAGGTAGTTATATAAAAGTTTATTAGGGGATTAAGCTCTTATACTAGTTCTTAATTTATACTATATATATCTACTATATAAGCTACTATTAATATTAATTTAGTAGAAGATAGAAGTAAAGGTAAGGGGGGATAGGATAAGTTATCTTACTCTACCTTATTCCCTAACTTTAGCGATAAAGGCGTGAATAATAACTAGTCTAATAGTAATAACTTATCTAACCTTACTATAATTATATTATAGTATAGAACTAATATATAGGATATAAGAAACTATTCTACTATTACTATAGTTAATATAAGCTAATAGAATATATTAATAGAGAGTTAGAGTTACTACTAGAGAATTAATAGATAGTAGATCCTAAAGTTATAAGTATAAAGCTATTAATAAGACTACCCTAAGTATTCTTTATTCTTCTAATAATAAAGAATTTAATAAATCTACTATATTAGGCTCTAACTACTTTTTTTTAGTTAAAAATACTAATATAAGTAGTTTTATAATAGTAGAGACTAGCCCTCTATCTTCTATTTAATATAGTATTATAGAAGTATAGAATCTATAGAAGTTATATATAGTTATTAAATCTAGTATAATTCTTTAGAGTAATACTCTAAAATATACTAAGTATACTTTAACTACTAGTAATAAGGCTAGTTTAAACTTAGTGAAGTTAATTCTCTTTATATATTTAATAAGTAGATAAGATATATAGGGAAATTAAAATAATAATTTTATATCTTAACTAGAATTAATAAAGGAATTCTATTTTAATAGTATTATTTGTAGTATATAAACTAATATTTATAATATCTATTTAATATAAATCTAAAGATTTATAGTTAGAAGTATTAATAATCCCTTTCTATAACTAAGTACCTAGCTATCTAAAGTTAAGGTAAAATAAGTATAAATATTTAATATTATATATTTAGAGATATATTAATATAATTCTCTATAGCTATATAATATAGTAAGTTTATTCTATACTTACTTTATATTATAGATTTGAAACTTCTTACTAACTTATTTTAAATAGAATAAATTAGAAAATACTAGTACTATACTTAATAAGTTATTAGAAAATTAAAATTTCTTATATAAAAAGGATAAAGATAATATAAATATTAATATTTATATTAAAGAATATTTTATAGCTAATAGAAATATAAAAGTATAAGTAGTAATTTATATTAAAAATTATAATTATAATATTAGCCTTAAGCTTCTATACTACTACTATAAGTAACTATAGTATTAAATATAATATAGATACTACTAGTTATTTTAACCTAGTACTAGTAGAGATAGTTATCTTTATTATTACTATCTTTAATTATATACTTATTAAAGAGCGGAGCTACTATAAGAATACTCTAGAGTAAAAATAAGTACTTAGTAGCTTATTAAGAGATTAGACCTTTAAATAAGAAGGCTATATAGCTTTAGGTAGATTATACTCTACTCTACTATATATTTATAGACTATTTAATAGTAATACTCTCTAATCTACTAGAACTATATAAGGTACTATATAGAATTTAGTATAATTAGAGTAAAATATATTAGAAGATTATTCTTAATTATATTTAGAAGCTACTAAAGAAATATATTTAGATAATTAAGGATAAAGTTAATTAAGTACCTATAATTAATAACTATTTTATAAATAACTTAAATAACTTTACTAATATACTAGAGGTATTAAATATAGTAGTTAGGTTAGCTAGAACTAGCGATACTAATCTATTTTATTATAATAGTAGATTAGTAAATACTATAGACTTTATTATTACTAGATAGAAAAATAGAGTTACTTCTTCTATTAATAATAGCCTTAATACTATAGATAGATAAATATAAGTTAGATATATAGCCTACTATAAATAGACTTAAAATAAGAATACTAATATTATTATAGTACTATTTAGGATAGAGTTAAGGGTAGCTTAAATTCTAGATTCCCTTTAAATATTAATCTAAACTTACTTAGTTAGATAAGGAACTCTATATATATAGTTCTAAGAGTTTACTATATTTACTATTATCTTTACTATTTAGTTACTACTCTACTTACTCTTACTTTCTACTACTATCTTACTATTCTTTTATCTACTACCTTACTCACTCTTACTTTCTACTATTACCTTACCTTCCCCTTATCTACTACTCTACTTACTCTTCCTTTCTACTACTATCTTACTATTCTTTTATCTACTACCTTACTCACTCTTACTTTCTACTATTACCTTACCTTCCCCTTATCTACTACTCTACTTACTCTTATTCTCTACTACTACCTCGCTATCTCTTTCTAATTATCTTCTACTCTAATCTCTTCTTATTCTATCTTTACCTCTTTTACTATATATATATTTTCTATATTAGAGGTATATATAATAGAGGTAGTACTATTTATATATTCTATAGACTAAATATATATATTATTTAAGGAGTATATTATATATAACTATATAAAGTTATATAGAATATTATATATATAAATATTATATATTAAGAAGTTTATATATAATAGATAAAGAGTATATATATTAAATATATTATTTATATAATACTACTAATAAATAAAAAGTATATTATATAATATATAAAATAAAAATATAGAAAACTTTAGTTTTATAATAAATATTATAAGCTTTTATTTCTAGTAGCTATATATATATAATAAATATAAATAATACTATTTATACTATTTAAATAGTATAATAAATATTATTAAAACTTATAAATTTAGATATAATAAAATATATAGTAGGAGTAAGCTATATTATAGAAACTAATTATAGAAAATATACTATAAATACTTAAAGAATAGATTAAGTAAAAAAAGTAATTTAATATAATTATATTATATATAAGAGATTATTTAAATATATAAAATAAATAATATTAATTCTTTATATTAGTAGTAAAAGGTAGATTTAATATATAATTTATATAATATTTGCTACTAGAGTATAATATATAATATATATATAAAGAATTAATATTTATATAAAATATAAATTAGTTAATTAGTAAGCTTTAAGCTAATTAGAGGTAGAGACTATAAATTATATAGTATAACTACTTATCTATCTCTAAACTAACTCTAAACTACTTATAATTTTACTAATATAACTATTATTAAATATTATTTATTTTTAATAATATTAATAAATAATACTATATTTATATTTATAAATTTATTTAATAATATTAATAAATAATACTATTTAATTATTATTAAATATTATTAATTTATTTATTTTTAATAATATTAGTAAATAATATTATACTTATATTTATATATTTACTTTTATTATATTAATTAATATTATTAATTAATATTTAATATTAAATTTTAAATTTTAAATATAAATTTAATTATTATAAGTTTAGCTTATATAAATAAAATTTTACTAATTATATTTAGCTTAATTTACTCCTTTTTAGTAAGTATATAAGGGAGGAATAGAGGGCCAAATTTTTAAAATTCTCCCCTTAATAGAGGGAGGGGGGGATAAAAGCTCTCCCCCCTCTTTATTAGAGTAAGGGTATAAGCCTAAGTATAATAATTAAATAGTAAGAAGTTTTACTTATATAGTACTTAAAGTTATTTTATTAAAAATATTATTTTTTTATAAATATTTAATATTTACTTTTATTCTATAAAATATTTTAATTTCTACTATAAAATAGATAAATTAATTATTCTATTATAAAAATCTATATAATCTATTTAATAATTAAATATATTAGTAGAATTTAATTTTTTAAAATAATATAATAGAATAAAATTATAAATATTTAAAATTTTTATTTATATTTTCTATTTTTTATTAAATATTTTAGTTATTATAAATTACTTTAAATTAATATAATTAAAGAAGATATTTATTAAAGTTTAAGTTTCTTTTAAATAGTACTTTTAATATTTAAAAATAGCTACTATAGTTAGAAGCTTTTAATTATAAATATTATAGCCCTTTTTAGCCTCTATAAACTTTTTAAATTAGAAAATTATTAAATACTATAAATTATTATTCTATAGTTAAAATAGAATTATTAAAATTATAAAACTACTTATATTAAACTTTATTTAAATATATTTAGCTAAATTAAAATAAATAAATAAAGAGAAAATTAGAAATTTAATTTTTAAATTATTAAATAAATAATTTATTTTTAAAATTTATTAAAAAATTAGTTTCTTTTCCCCTTTTTTATAACTCTTAATTAGTTTAAATATAAAGGCTATAATATATATATAGAATTTTATAAATCTTCTATAGAAGTTAATAAAATTTAAAAAAAATTAAATTTTTTTAATAAATTTAAAAATAAACTATTTTTTAATTATTAAAATTTAATTTTTTTTTATTTTAATTTTTAATAAATTAATTATATAATTTAGAAAAAATATTTTAATTTTTTTAAATTTATATTTAAAAATTTTAATATAGAAATATATAGAAGTAAATTATTTAAAAATTATAATAAAATAAATTTTATAATTCTTTAATATTTTAAAGAAAATAAAAATATTATTAAAATAAACTATATAAAATTAATTAAAAAAATTTATAAATATTTTATTAATATAAATTTAAAAAATAGTAAAAGTATTAATTAAACTAAAAAATATAATATAATATTTAAAATATTTATATTAAATATAAAATATAATTATTTAATAATTTTTTTTATAAATTAAAATTTATATATAGATATTTCTAATATTAATTTTATTAAAAAATTTAGCTTTTAATAATTAATTTAATAATTTACTAATAAATAATAGTAGATATTAATTTTTAATAATAATTTAATTTAATTTTTAATAATTTATATATATTTTTATCTTTTTATCTTTTTTAAATATAAAAAAGATAGAAATACTAATTAGACTTTTTAAAAGTTTTATTTATTTTTTATTTATTATTTTCTTTAAATACTTTTTTAGAGATTCTAGTTTTAATTATAATAAATTATATATTAGTATAAAAAATAATAATTTTTTTAATTTTAAATTAATTTAATATTTAACTTTTAATAAATATAGAGCTTTTTTAATACTATTTTTATTAAAAATATAAATATAAAGTTTAAAATATTAAAAAATATTAAATAATATAATTTTTAAAATATTTTTATTATTATTAATTTAAATATATAAAATTTAAATATTTTATTATTTATTTTTTATAAAGTTTATTTTATAATAAGTAAATATATTATTATATTAATTAATATTTAAATTAATAAATTTTAACTATAGAAAATTTAAAATAATATTATAGCCTTCTAATAATAATAGAATTTAAAATTTATATATAATAAAATATAAATTTTTTTTATTATTAATAGCTTTTATTAATATATTATATTTATTAAAATAATATAAATAGTAGTTTTTAATAAATTTAACTATTTTTACTATATTAAGCTCTAAATTTAATTTATTATTAATAGTTTAGAATTATTTAATATAATTTACTTTAATTTTTAAATCTACTAAAGTATTAATTAAAACTTCTTCTTTTTAGGCTTGTACCCCCACCCCAATAGAGGGGGGGGATAGCCCCGACCCCCCCTATTGGGGGGAGAATTTTAAAAATTTGGCCCCTTATCCCCCCTTTATATACTTACTAAAGGGGAGTAAACTAAGCTAAATATAGTTAGTAAAACCTTATCTATATAAGCTAAACTTATAATAGTTAGATTTATATTTAAAATTTAGAATTTAATACTAAATAGTAAGTATTAATAAATTATAATTTTAATAATTATTAAAATATAAATATATATCGATATAGTAAATATTAATTAGTAATATTAACTAGTATAATAAGAGTAGATATATAAGTATAAATATAGTATCGCTTATTAATATTATTAAGTAGATCTATAAGTATAAATATAGTATTATCTATTAATATTATTAAATAAGTCTATAAGTATAAGTATAGTATCATCTATTAATATTACTAAGTAGATCTATAAGTATAAGTATAATATTATCTACTAATATTATTAAGAATAAATAATATCTAATAATAGTTAGATAGTATCACCTATTAATATTATTAAGTAGATCTATAAGTATAAGTATAGTATTATCTACTAATATTACTAAGAATAAATAATATCTAATAATAGTTAGATAATATTATCTATTAATATTATTAAGTAGATCTATAAGTATAAATATAGTATTACCTACTAATATTACTAAAAATAAATAATATCTAATAATAGTTAGATTTCTTTTTTATAAACTTAATAAAATAGAGGTTTATCTTCTTATATACTCTCTAGCTAGTTAATAATTACTAGTTTAATTAAGGAGCTAGTATTAGTACTACTAAAATTATATTTTACTTAGGGGTCTTGAACTTCTAAAGTACTAATAATATTAATAATAATAATATAGTAATAGATTTATAGAATTAATATAGCTAGCTAATAATAATTAAGTTAATATATCCCTTATTATTCTTACTATAGAATAGTTAACTCTAGTATTATATTCTATTTATTTTAATCTCTAATTTAAATAATAATAATATAATTAAGGTATTTACTAACTACCTATAATAAAGAAATAAAATAAAGAGATTAAGATTAGTAGTATAAAAACTAATAAGCCCCTTTATAATACTATTAATACTTTTATAAAGAGTAATATATCTTATAGATTAGATAGAAGATTCTACTATATAGATTTAACTTATTAGTAAGTTCTAATATTTATATAGCTTATTCTAGTAACTATTAGATTTTAAATCTAATTTACTAGTAAGTTCTAATATTTATATAACTTATTCTAGTAATTATTAGATTTTAAGTAGTTTAAATAATTATAGGAATTTCTAGAAATAGGTATAAATATTATTATTTTTTTTTCTTATATTCTAAAATTTTATCTTTTATAAATTCTTTATATTCTATTAGAACTCTCTAAATTAAATATTCTAATAGTTATCTATTTTATAAATTTTAAATCCTATTCTTATAATAGTTAGATTAATAAAAATCTATATATTAATAATAAAATATATTAATATCTTCTATTTAACTTTATTAGTAGTAATTTATATTAATATCTAGATTTTAACTTTATAATTTTAATTTTTAATATTTAGTATTATATTTAGCTTATTCTTTATCTTTTAATTCTTTATCTTCTTTTAATTCTAATAGTAGTTAGAATTAAGTAAGTAATATAGTAAAAAAAAGCTAGAAAAAAAATAAGAATAAATAAGAGAATAAGGAGTTAGTAGTACTATTTTTAGTAATAGCTAATAATATAGGTAAAATAATTAAGGATATATTTCTAGATACTCTTATTCTTAATATTAGATAGCTAGATCTATATTAGATAATTAAAATTAATTATATTTTAGACTATAGCTATATATAATACCTTTAGTAATCTTTTAATATAGGCCTAAGAGCCTATAATATTAAGAATTATATAAAAGATATACTATTATAAAATCTATTTAATACTCTTTATACTATAGTAGTTAAAAAATATAATAAAATTCTATATAAACTAATTATTTAAACTCTAGATACTATAATAGATATTAAAGAGGAAAATTTTATAATTATAAAATTTAAAGAAATAATTAAGATATATTTATTAACTAGTAAAATATAGAAGTACTTATATATTTAGTTATTTAACTAGAAGTTATAAATACTAAAAATTAAATTTATTTTTAGCTAGTATTATTAGGCTATACTACTTTTAATATTATAGAAATTAACTAAAGTAGTAGTAGTAGAAAAGAAGTAGCTAAATAGTAACTTAATTATAGTTTCTAATAAAAAGGTAGAATATAATACTATAATTTTATAATTATTAGAATTTATAACTAATATAAAATAATTAGATATATTTATAAGTAGTTAATTTATATAATATAAATAAGCTTACTACTAATATTTAATTTATTTTAAGAATAAATTATAATATATTAGTAAAGGCTAATTCTAATAGCTAATATTTATTAAATATTATTTAAGCTTTTATAGTAAAATTAGAAGAAGAAATTAAGAAGATTTTAATTAATATAAAAATATTTAATATATAGAGCTTATTTATAATTAATTTATTATTTAAAAGTTCTATATAGACCCTAATAGTATTATATTATAAGAAGCTTTAAATATTATTTTCTAAATATATTAATACTAAATATAGAGCTAAGGTTTTTAATTTTAGTTTAGCTAAATTAATTATTAGTAGTAAAATTAATTAAGTAAGTAATTATTATTAATATTTTAGTTCTAAACTATAGTTATCTAAAATCTAATAATAGTTAGATTTAGAATTAGAAAATTATTATATTTCTTTATTTTATCTATATACTATTTAATGATTTTACTTCTATAATTATATATAAAGATTAGAAGATTATTATAGTAATCCCTTAGTATAGTAGGGAGTCCGATAAGGCGCCGGGCCGACGTTCTTCCGGCGCCGGCTCGGTGCTATATTCTTCCGGCACCTCGCCGGGCTCTATCTTATATTTATATCTAGACTCGATATATATATATAATATATATTCTATAGATAGCTATATATATATATATATATATTTATTTCTTCTCTTATTTGTTCCTCACCTACTATAGCGCTACTAGTATATTTATATATTATTCTCTCTTTTCTATTATTCTTTATTGGATAGCCTATTATCGGTATTGCTATAGCACTATTCTTTCTGCCACAGATATATCACTATATATATCGTCACCTCTCTCACCACTTCATTAGGAGAATAGCTTAATTTATCTATTATTTTTTCTAACTTAGGGTAATTTTAAAATATTATAATTATAGTTCTTACTTTTAAGTATTCTACTATAATTTATAAAAAATTAGTTATTTCTACTACTTTAAACCCCCTTTATTATTAATAAGAGTACTTTTAGATATCGCTAATCTAGTTTTCTTAATTATCTCTCTAATAATAAATATATTTCTATTTTTAATAACTTTAGAGAAAATCTTAATATACTCTATCTAATTTAGTAAGTATAATTCTAATATTTATTAAAATTAATTTTATAATTTAAGATATATTAATATATATATTTTAATATAGAATAAGCTAGATTACTAAAAATAAGTACTATATTTAGCTATTAAGAAAAATATTATAGTATATTATATAGATAGTGAATTACTTCTAGGAGTATTCTAAGGCTACTTTAAAGGAACTACGCTTATTTAATTAGGAAAATATTATTTAAAAGTAGATTATAGTTAACTTAAAAGTATTATCTACTAATTAATAGCCTTAGTATAGTATTATTAAAGTAGTTAAGTAGAAAATACTAAATAAGACTAAGATTAAAATAACTCTAAATAAATTTAATAAACTATATAAGAAAGAGACCTCTAGAGCTATCTATTTATTAATAGCTTAACTTTACTATTTAATTTAGGAGTTTACTATATAGTACTCTAAGAAAATAATAGATAAAAAATTAATATAAATCTATAATTTAAAATCTAATAATTATAAGAATAGAGCTAATAAGTTATAGTTTTTTATTAGATAAAACTACCTAAAAAAGGCCTTATTTCTATTAATAAGATTAAGGCTACCTCTATTTCTACTAAGGAGTATCTAGTATAGTTTAGAGAGTATTCCTACTAGATTAATATTCTTAAGGTAGTCTTAGAAATAGCTAGTCTATATTTTAATCATCTACTATAAAAATATAATAAAAAGGAGCTTCTAGTAAGTTAAGTATTTAATTTAAATATATATTATTTTACTAATTAATTAGTTAGAATATTAGTAGTTTTTAGCTTTCTTTATTTATAGGCTAGGGGTAATTAACTACCCTAATTAACTAGTAAGATAATTCTATAATTAAAGAGTTTTAATTTTTAAAAAGTACTAAATTTTATAATTTAGTAATTATAGAAGTAGAGTATTTTAATACTACTACTTCTTATATTTTTCTTAAATATATTCTTCTTAAAATATTAAACTAGGGCTATATCCTTAATTTAAAAATTAAGAGTAGTAGATTATAATATTTATTATAGATATAATATATATTTTTTCTAATATTTATTAGATTTAAACTAACTAATTATCTTAATTATTTAGAAAAAATATATTAAGATATTAAATAAGTTTAAAAAGTATACTCTTATACTTACTAATTATAATATTATTATTATTATTAATAATTAGAATAAGAATCTTATTAAGCTTCTTTATTTTTATCTAATATAAGAGACTAAATAAATACTAGACTATTTTTATTTTAACTTTTTATAGATACTACCTTAGGGTAATTATATAATTAATAATACTATATATAAGTATATCTATACTTTTTATAAAACTATATAGTATAATATATTAAATTCTAATTAATACTTATTACCTGAATTTAATAGAGTCTTCTACTAGAAGAGTATAAGTAAAGCTAAGTTTCTTCCTTCTTCTTCTATCTTAAAATCTGTGAGGCTCGGTGAGTAATAGGCGCTACAGTACTAGTTATCAGGCGACGTGAGTATGGTATAAATATAGAATATATATATAGATTAGAATAAGAACTAATTACTAGTTTCTAGTAATAATTAGGAAGAAGAAGATATATATATATATATAGGGCTTAATAATATATTAGTTATTAGCTTAGTTATTACTAGTATAGCTATATAGTATAATAATTACCCCCCCCTTTAATAGAGTCGTCTTTAGTAACTTATAAGGGTAAAAATATTAAAAATATAGTAAGTATATTATTTACTATATAAATTTACTAATTATTTATATTATAAGTATATAGTATTAATTTCTACTCTCTATATATATTCTTAAGTTATATATATAGTATAATTATAGAACTAAACTAGATTAGAATATTATATAGTATTTTAGCTAATTTAGTATTATATAGTATTATATAATATTAAATTTAGTAGAGTATTATATATTTAGCTTATTTTTTTTATATTAAGCTATAGTTTAAGTTTACTATAAATATTAATATTATAATAAAGTCTTCTATTATTAAATTTAAGCTTTTTCTATATTTTTTTTACTACTACTATCTAGTATATTTTTTATTAGTCTACTATAAATCCTTCTATTATATATAAATAGTTTTTTTAATATATTTAATATATATTTAATACCTTTTTTATATTTATTTTATAGCTTTCTATAATTTATAAAGTAGCCTTCTATTAGAAACCGACCCTTGAGGCACGGGATCCTGGGTCGAAGCCTGATTAGCCCGACTCTAGGAGTATCTACCTAGGGTATAGAGCACACCTAATCTATATTAAGTAAAAGGGTATAGATACCTCGAGGGAACCTAGGGTTTAGAGAAACTAATAGTTAGTCTAAATATATCTAGACCCCTATAGTATTCCCCTATCTAAGAAGAACTCTTATAGTCTCTTCTAGCAACTATAGGAGAACTAATCTCTAGTACCTCTATATACTTATAGTCTAATATTCTAACTATTTCTAAAAGTTAGGAGATATAATTATAATATAAAGTAGAGCGTACCTATAGAAGACTAAAATATTAACTATAGAGGAGCCCTTAAAAGAACTATATTTATTAATTAACTAAATTATAAGTATAACTATAGACGAATAGTAGAAGCTATAAAGACTTCTATTAGAGGTTTTCTATAGAGGTAGCTACTAAGGAATACCCGAAAGATAATAAGAGAAAATCTAATATCTAGAATACTAAAAACTCCTACTAAAGGTAAAAATACTAATATAGGATAATATAACTCTAGGAGGGTATTTAACCTAATTTTATTAGCTTAAAAATATACTATAGAATATCTTTCTAGAAATCTTAAATAAAGTAAAGATTATATAAGCGCGCTAGGGGTAGAAGGCTAAGTTAAATCTAATAATTAAATAGTATAATTAGATAGAGGTAGGATAAATAATACTTATAATCTAGAATAGATTTAAGGAGTAGTACTAGGACTAAATAGAGTATCCTACTAACTATAGGATTAATACTATCTTTAGATTTAATAAGATATAATAACGGCTCTAATAAGATATAAAGTCCTTTTTTAACTATATTAAAGGGCTATGTAATAATTATAGCGCGAATTTACTAGAGGTATACCTAATACCTTTAACTATTAGAAAGCTCCTTCTAGATCTATAATATAAAATCTAATAACTCTAGAGTAAGCTAGAAACTATAGAGGAGTTAAAGGTAGAAATATATTAACTAGAAGTAGTACTCTAAAAAAGGGACTAAAATAAGGCTAGTTATATATTAAGAAAATAGGCTAAATAACTATCTTAAGGGTCTTATAATAGTAAATAGCGCTAAATTTAAGATAAAGATTTAATCTTATAATTAATAAATAAGAAGTATAAAGGTACGTTTAATTATATTACCTCTAAAGAAAGAGAATATTACTTTAAGGAAAAGCTATACTTAGTTTATAAAAAGAAGGAATATATAGTAAAGAATTATCTAGATAAAGTAAAGTTATTAAATAAAAAATTATAGAACTAAAAAGGGGGTAATAAGCCTAAGCTCCTCGCTATATCTATAGATAAATAAGTAACGATAGAGAAGGTAGCCCTACTACTATAGGTAGTAACTTTAAAACCTTAAGGTAAAGAGGAGATATAGATTTAGGTAATTATTAATAATACCGCGGATTATAACTTTATTAATCTAACTTTAGTAGAACTATTCCCTAGTAAATCTATATAGATTCGGGGTAAGGAGGTAGACCTACTAAATAGGGAGTAGATAGAGTTCTAGAGAATAGTTCTAACTAATATTACCCTTAAGGACTACTAGGGAATTATATATATATAGAAAGTACCCTTTGTGGTAATCCCTATAGTTAATATTAAGGTAATCCTAGATAAACTATAGCTTTAAGAGGTGGACCTAAGGATTAGCTAGAAGTAATACTACTAGTACTACCTATATATAGTAGAATAGGTATCTATAGGTAAACTAGCTTAAAATAATATACTAGTAACGATCTAACTCCTTATATTAACTCTAGAGGAGAAGGCTATTAGAGAAAATCAAATACTTAGATAGTTTAAATCTTATATAGATATCTTCTTGGAGGAAGTAGCCTATATACTTATTAATTCTAGATTAGTATCCTATAAGATTAAGCTAGTAGGTAGAAAGATTCCCCCTTATTTACCCTTATATAACCTCTTAGCTAAGGAACTATAGGTACTAAGGGGGTATCTCGAGACTATACTAGAGAGAGGATAAATTAGGGAATCTAAAAGTCCTATAGGAGTATCTATACTCTTTATATTTAAGATAGATAGTAGTCTTCGCATATATATAGACTACTAGAGATTAAATAAAATAACTATAAAAAATTACCTTACCTTATCTAGAATTAATAAGATACTAGATAGACTAGTAGATACTATATTCTTTACTAAGCTTAACCTTAGGGAAGCCTATTATAGGATATATATTAAGGAAGATAATAAGTAGAAGATAGCCTTTAGGATAAGATATAGATATTATAAATACTTAGTAATATTATTTAATCTAGCTAATATATCTACTATATTTTAGAGATATATTAACTAAGTTCTAATAGAGCTAGTAGATATTATATATATTATTTACCTTAATAATATTCTTATCTTTAGTATAAGTAGAGAGGAATATATAGAATATATTAGGCTAGTACTAGATAAACTAAGAAAATTTAAATTATATATAAAGCTATTAAAGTATATATTTTTTTAAACTTTAGTAGACTTTCTAGAGTATAAAGTAAGCCACGAAGGGGTAAGTATAGATTTAGTAAGAGTTATAACTATATAAGAGTAGCTAAAACCCTATAGCTTCTATAATATTTAGATATTTTTAGGGTTTACTAACTTCTACTAATATTTTATATATTAGTACTCCTATATTATAGCGCCTATTATTAAGTTACTTAAAGGTTCCTAGAGAGATAAGAAGAAAGGTGAATTTAAATAGACTTCTAAAATAGATATAGTATTTAGGGAGTTAAAAAGGAAGTTTCTAACTAAATCTTTACTCTAATACTTTAATCTATTAAAGCCCTCTAGAGTAGAGATAGATATATTAATATTTATATATAGGGTTATCCTATCCTAACTCTATTAGAAAGAGGGAAGGAGGGTAGAATAGTACCTGGTGGTATTCTAGTCTAAGAAGCTTAATAATACTTAGAGGGATTATAAAATACTAGACTAGGAGATACTAGCTATTATAAAGTTATTTAAATAGTAGAGGTATTACTTTAAAGTAGCTTAGTATATAATATAGATCCTTATAGATTACTATAATCTCTAGAGATTTATAAGTTACTTATATAAGGTATCCTATAAATATTAGATTAACTAGCTAGAATAGCTAATAGTATATAACTTCGAGATAGTCTATAGAATTAAAAAGACTAATTCTATAGATAAACTATTCTACTATCTAGATTATAGGGAGGTTCTAGAGGAACTTCTAACTCTAGAAAAAAAATAAGAATATAAGAGGGGTCTCTTATTAGTAGCTCGAGGGGTTTTAAGTAAGCTAGTTAGATATAAGATAACTAAGGGTAGCTATATAAGGTAGAAGTTAAGAGAACTACTTATCTAGAAGAATAACTAAGAGGGTTAAGTCTTTTAATTAAGGGAGCTCTTACCTAGAGCTAACTATAGCTATCTAGTATATTATATATCTTACCTACTAGCTATAAGGGTAGCTATAGGGGAAACTATAGATTCCTTACTAAAGGAGAATTTATTAAAATTAATAGTTTCTTTATAATAAGGAGATACCTTCGTAATAGAGAAGCTAGTATAGCTATAATAAGGAGTAGGTAAACTAATATAGTAGGGTCCTAGGGAGCCTAAAGAAGCCTTAGTAGAATAAGAATAAATACTAGTAGGACTACTAATTAAGGGTAGAAGGGTATATATACTACTAAATATAGTAATAAAGTAAGAGATCCTATATATATATTATAATAATCTATAGAGTAGCTACTTCGGGGAAAGGAAAACTCAAGCTCTAGTACTAAAGAAGTACTAGTAGGTAGATCTAATAAAGGATATAAAAAAATACGTGGGAATATACTAAATTTACTAGAGAGCTAGAGCTCTATAGTATAAACCCTATAGTTAGTTATAACCCCTATAGGAAGTAAGGTAACTATAGGTATCGATATTTATAGACTTTATTATAGATCTCTCTAGCTTGATTTTAAAAGGAGGGTATAAGGGATATAATAATACTATTCTAGTAGTAGTTAATAAGTATACTAAGTTTACTAGGTATTTCTTATATACTAAGAAGATTAAGGTAGAGGCCTTTATAGATATTATCTTTAGGGAAATTATTACTAGATATAGAACCCCTAAGGAGATAATTATAAATAGGGGAACCCTTTTTACTAATAATTTCTAATTAAGCCTCTACTATTACCTATAGATAACTCGGAGATTTAGTATAGCCTTCTAACTCTAGATAGATAGCTAAATAGAGATCTAGAATTAAATCCTAGAAGGGTACCTCTATAGATATATAAACTATAAGTAGTCTAACTAGATTAATTAGCTTCCCCTAGTAGAATTCGTATATAATATCTCGAACTAGAGTAGTATAGAGGTCTCTCTATTTATAGCTCTTATAGGGTACTATTTAAGGAGTCCTATAGAGATTAAGATAGGAAACCCTAGGAGGCTAAAAGATATTATAGCTAAGGAGAGAGCGTTATTAATTACTAAGCTAAGGGGAACCCTAGAGGAGAACCTAAAGAAAGTTAGGGAGAATCAGGCAAAGTATTATAATAAAAAATATACCTCTATAAGCTTTAGGGTAGAGGACTAAGTAATATTTTCTATAAGGAATATTAAGATATAATAACTAAATAAGAAGCTTAATAGTAAGATAATAGGACCCTTTGTAGTTACTAAATTAGTAGATAAGTAGGTATATTACCTTATATTACTACTATTCTATAGGATCTATCTAGTATTTTATATATTCTTACTAGAGCTTTTTAAGGGTAGAGAAGGGGAGGAACTAGATCCCCCTCTAGTAGTGGTCGTGGACGACTATAAGGAATAGGAAATTAAAAAGATACTAGACTATAGAATAAGATATAGAAAGATCTAGTTTAAGGTTAAATAGCTAGAGTATCCCTTAGAGGAGACTATATAGCTTACTAGGGAAGACCTTAAAAATATACCTAAGGTCCTTAAGGAATATAAAATAACCTTAAGGAAAAAGGGTAGAACTATCTCTAGGTAAGAAAAGAAGGATTTTAATAACTATTAGTTAAATAAAGTAACTACCTAAGGAAATAAATAGAGAATAACTAGGTATATAAAGCTAGGAAAATAAGAACTACTACTAAAATAGCTAAAAAGGAAGAAACCTATATATAATATAAAACTACTATTAAGAACCCTACTAATATAATAATATTAAACTCTATTTCTACTTATTTTTCTTCGAGGGATAACTATATAGAATCTTATAAGTAAAAGTAGGTAGATTATTATTTTTAGAAGGAATAGTAATAGATTTATTACTAGTATAAGTATTATCTAATAATTTAGTATATAGGGCGCCGGTATCCTTATTAATAGTAGTCTAGAACTATATAAAAAGATTAGTATTACTCTACTCTAGGGAGGATTAGTAAAAACTTAAAGGGGAAAAGGGGAGTAAGTATCTTACCTATACTTCTACCTCTAGATTGGTAGACTCCCCTAAGAAAGAGGGGGAAGAAGTAGAGGGCTCTCTAGCCTATTTAGTAGAGATAGAACTAGGAATAGGAGAAAGATTTAAAGTATAGATTCAGGGGTTAAAACCTATATATTAATAGTTAATTAACCCTACTAAGGTAGAAATACTAGATTAGAGGGTAATTAGAATTTTTCCCTTAGATAGAGGAATTACTATAGGAATAATAGATTAAGTAACCTTAAGAGTAATTAGAGACTTAGTTAAAGTAGAAAAAATATTAAAATCCTTCTTAATAGTAGTTATAATAGTAAAAAATCTATTATAAAAGAAATATTTAATAGTTTAGATTTAAATATTAAGAAGCTAGTAGAGCTTAAATATTAATATAAAAAGTTTAGTAACTTTATTCTTAACCCTCTCTAAGGAATAAACGTAAGATATCTATAGAATAGCCTAGAACTTAAGTAACTCCTATCTAAGGGTAATACTAATACTATTAAGGGGGGTAGTCTCCTTAGAGGTAATAAAATCTAGAATCTATTTAAGAAAGTTATAGTCTGTAGTAGTTAATAGAGGATTAGTAGCTTTTCTAATTTTAGAAATAAGTTTATTTAGAGAGTAGATTAGTATAGTAAATATTATCTTCTAGGGTCTAGCCGAGGACTAAATAGGGGCTATAGATAGGGCTATAGTAGTAAGAACTATAGAGTAGGTAGTATATCTACCTCTAATTTTAGTAGAAAAAAGGATAGTTAAAATTATATACTTTAATATATTATTAGAGCTAGAAATAGGCTAAATAGGTTAGACTAGTTAAGCTAGCTAGGTAGACTAAGTAATTAGAGCTACTAGAGTAGCTTAAGTAGCTTGGTTCTAATATACCTAATCACTATACTTATTTCTAAAAATCTATTATATAGTCTTAAGTATCTAGTAGATAGTATTAATAATACTTTAAGTAGATTTATCCTTATAAGTAAGGAGGTATTCTTAATAGATTTTAAAGGCTATATTAGTAAAGGAGATAACTTAGAGTTTAACCTAAAGAAAGTAAAGATATTAGTAAATAGAATAATAGGAAAAATAAGAAGTTAACCTACCTCTTTATAGGCCTTACTAATATTCTCGTAATATTAGTAGGTAATATCTACTATATAGTAGTAGTTAAGATCTAAAATATAGTTAGCTTTAGGGTTTATATCTATAAAAAGATTACCTATATATCGAGTATAAGGAAGAGGGGGATTAGTAGTAGTAGTCTTAGCTATATTAATAAGTAAGAAGAAATAAAGAAGGTAGGGTTAATATAATAATATAGATAGAATACTAGATAGGTAGATATAAGA
The DNA here is from genome assembly GCA_014839955.1 of Trichophyton simii. Taxonomy (NCBI): domain Eukaryota; kingdom Fungi; phylum Ascomycota; class Eurotiomycetes; order Onygenales; family Arthrodermataceae; genus Trichophyton; species Trichophyton simii. Next base: position 29,378 of record JACOIL010000116.1, read on the forward strand.
AAGGAGGAGTAGTTATAAAAGGAAGGAAGAAATAATAAGGGGAAGAGATTTTTTAAACTATAATAATATAAGGAAGAGCATTACTAGATAACTATACCTACTAAAAATAGAGCTATATTAAAGAAATACTACTAAAATAATAATTACTAAAAGTAGAAGTATACTAAAGGAATATTATATAGAAGTAAGGGAAAGCCCTAAACTCTAACTCTACCTTAGTATATTCTTTTATAGGGTTTAGAGGCCGAACCTCTAGAGAGGGGGATATTATTAGGAACTAACCCTTAAGGTACAGGACTCTAGGTTAGAGTCTAGTTAGCCCAACCCTAGAAGTATCTACCTAAGGTATAGAGTATACCTAATCTATATTAAGCGAGAGGGTATAGATACCCTAAAGGAATCTAAAGTTTAGAGGAACTAATAGTTAGTCTAAATATACCCAGACCCCTATAGTATTCCCCTATCCGAGAAGAACCCTTATAGTCTCTTCTAGCGACTACGGGAGAATCAACCCCTAGTACCTCTATATACTAGTGATTCAACACTTTCTCTATATATAAGTTTAAAATATAGCTTTATAGAATAAATAGATTAATATAATATTATATATTCTTTAGAGCTTAGTATATATTTTAATATTCCTTATATAAGCTACGAGTATTTTAATATTTATTATATATACTATAAGCTAGCTACTAAGTTTAGTAGCTATAATAAGATATCTCTAAATATATCTTACTTCTATCTTAGAATAAAGCCTAATTTTTACTATATTTCCTAATAATATCCTTATTCTCTACTAGATTTTTAATAAGATAACTTTATTTTATAATATCCCCCCTTTTTATTTAGAGAAAAACTATATTTTTACTACTATTTTAGACTATTATCTCTAGAATTTCCCTATTTACTTTTAGTTACTATTCTTTATACTCTAAATATCTAGACTTACTTCTTATAATTAATTTATTATATTAAGAGCTATAATATAGTAATTAATATAATAATTAATATAATTAACTTAATTTTATTAATTTTTTTATTATTAATATATTTATTAAGTAATTAATAAAATATAATAATAAAATTAGATATATTAATTTATAGTATATTTCTTCTTATAATAATACCCTCTATTACTATTATTTCCCCCTCCTCTATAATCTAGAGGAGTTTTATAAGTTTAGACTTAGCTATTAATATATTTAGTATTATTTAATATATTAAGTATATAAAAGGGTAAGTTTCTTTATATTTTTAGTATTTATTTATTAATATTTTAAACTAATAATATATTTAGAAGTCTAATTCTCCTAAGTTATATTAGCTTCACCTTCTTAAATTAGAGATTTAAATTTTTAAAGCCTAAACTAATATAGTAGCTATTTTATATTATAAGAAGCTTAATTAGCTATATTATTAATTAATAGCTCTCTAATTTACTAAGTAGTTTATTTATATTTATATAGCTAAACTTATATTTATATAAGCTTACTATATTTATTAGAAAGAGATTAAATACTATTAGTTAGAGGAAAGCTTCTTAGTAGATACTACTCTTTCTAATATACTATCTAGTACTTCTATACCTTCTATATCTTCTAAGAGAGAAGATATTTTATTTATAGCCCCTAGGCCTTAATTTAAAGTTATAGTATATATAATTATACCCCTTAAATACTTTTTATTATTTTCTACTACTATTACTACCTTTATTACTAATATTATTATTACTACCCTTACTACTATTTCTACTACTACTATTACTACTAATATTATAGCTAGTACTACTACTATCTTACTCTATTATTATAGCTATCCTTCTTATTATTATAGCTCTAGTTACCCTTATAGCTCTTACTAAATATAATTTATTAATTATTTTTTATATTAGTTAGTTAATTAGGCTAACCTTTAGGCCTTAACTTTATTTTTTTATTATAATCTATAAGCCTTTAATTATTAAAATTTAGGGCCTTTAGACTAAATAAAAATATTAACTCTCTATATCTTTTTTTACTAAAATTATATAAAAATCTATTTATAGAAAAAATAATAGTAGAAAAAGTTAAAAAATATAGTATTTTTATTTAGAAGTATTTATTCTATAGAATTAGTATATAATAGATTATAAAACTAAGTAATTATATTAATATTAGAGATTATAGAATTAAAATAAAAATTATAGTAGATACTCTCTCTATTTTTAAAGTATTTCTATATACTAATAGTTAAGTTATTTTATATAAGGGGCTTATAGAGTAAGTAAGATTAAAAGTATATAGAGAGCCTTATTTTTAAATATTTAGTTCTTTAAGGTTCTTCTTCTACTTCTTATATCTTAGCTTTATAGATCTATATATTTTATATTAAGATTCCTAATATAAAAATTACTTTAAGGCCTCTATTTCTTATATATACTTCTCGAGCTCCTAACTATTATATATAAGGCTCGGTGAGCAGTAGGCGCTGCAATACTAGTTATCAGGCAATATAGGTATAATATAGACGTGGAATATATATATAGATTAGAATAAGAACTAATCACTAGTTCCTCGTAGTAATTAGAAAGAAGAAGATATATATATATATATAGGGCTTAATAATATATTAGTTATTAGTTTAGTTATTACTAGTATAGCTATATAGTATAATAATTACCCCCCCTTTTAATAGAGCTATCTCTAGTGATTTATAAGGGTAAAAATATTAAAGATATAGTAAGTATATTATTTATTATATAAATTTACTAATAATTTATATTATAGATATATAGTATTAATTTCTACTCTCTATATATATTCTCGAGTTATATATATAGTATAATTATAGAACTAGACTAGATTAGAATATTATATAGTACCTTAATTAGTCTAATATTACGTAATATATTTAAAATTAGTATAGTATTATATAATATTAAATTTAGTAAGATATTATATATCTAACTTATTTTCTTTATACTAAACTATAGCTCGAGCTTATTATAAATATTAATATTATAATAAAGCCCCCTATTATTAAATTTAAGCCTTCTCTATATTCTTTTTACTACTACTATCTAGTATATTTTCTACTAGTCTACTATAAGTCCTCCTATTATATATAAATAGCCTTTTTAGTATATTTAGTATATATTTAATACCTTTTTTATATTTATTTTATAGCTTTCTATAACTTATAAAGTAGCCTTCCCTATATATAAATTTAGGATATAGCTTTATAGAATAAGTAGATTAATATAATATTATATATTCTTTAAAGCTTAGTATATATTTTAATATTCTTTATATAAGCTATAAGCGTTTTAATACTTATTATATATACTATAAGCTAGCTATTAGGTCTAATAGCTATAATAAAATATCTCTAGATAATCTTACTTCTATTTTAGAATAAAGTCTGATTTTTACTATATTTCCTAATAATATCCCTATTCTCTACTAGATTTTTAATAAAATAACCCTAATTTATAATATCCCCCCTTTTTATTTAAAGAAAAACTATATTTTTACTACTATTTTAAATTATTATCTCTAGAACTTCTTTATTTACTTTTAGCTACTATTCTTCGTACTTTAAGTACTTAGGCTTACTTCTTATAATTAATTTATTATATTAAGAGCTATAATATAGTAATTAATATAATAATTAATATAATTAGCTTAGTTTTATTAATTTTTTTATTATTAATATATTTATTAAGTAATTAATAAAATATAATAATAAAATTAGATATACTAATTTATAGTATATTTCTTCTTATAATAATATCTCTTACTACTATTATTTTCCTCTTTTCTATAATTTAGAGAAGTTTTATAAGTCTAAACTTAGCTATTAGTATATCTAATACTACTTAATATATTAAATATATAAAAGGGTAAGTTTCTTTATATTTTTTAATATTTATTTATTAATATTTTAAACTAATAATATATTTAGAAATTTAACTCTTTTAAGTTATATTAGCTTCGCTTTCTTAAATTAGAGATTTAAATTTTTAAAGTTTAAATTAGTATAGTAACTATCTTATACTATAAGAAGTTTAATTAATTATATTATTAGCTAATAGCTCTTTAGCTTACTAAATAATCTACTTATATTTATATAGTTAGGCTTATATCTATATAAGCCTACTATATTTATTAAAAGAAGATTAAGTACTACTAGTTAGAGGAAAGCCCCTTAATAGGCGCTACTTTTTCTAGTATATTATCTAGTACTTCTATACCTTCTATATCTTCTAAAGGAGAAGATATTCTATTTATAACCCCTAAGTCTTAATTTAAAGTTATAATATATATAACTATACCCTCTAAATACTTTTTATTATTTTTTACTACTATTATTACCTCTACTACCGTTATTACTAATATTACTACTACTACCCTTATTACTATTTCTACTACTACTACTACTATTAATATTATAGCTAGTATTATTATTACCCTACCCTACTACTATAATTATCCTCTTTATTATTATAGCTCTAGCTACCCCCGTAGCTCTTACTAAGTATAATTTATTAGTTATTTTTTATATTAATTAGTTAATTAAGCTAATCTTTAAGCCTTAATTTTATTTTTCTATTATAGTCTATAGGCCTTTAATTATTAAGATTTAGGGCC
>JACOIL010000117.1:0-32870 GCA_014839955.1 Trichophyton simii
TAGTTTTAGCCTATAGTAAGTATATATATTTTTATAGATATCTTAATTAAAATACTATGCCTCTATAAATAAGCTATGACACCAAGCTAGATGTTGAAATAATTACTACTTGATTATATGGAGGTAAATAGCAACGTCCCGGCTAAAAATATAGTCCTTCACGAGTTAATCGGCGGACTCAACGATCCAAGTCTGGCAGTTCCTTTTATATATGGGTGTTTGCTAGGAAATCCTCAAGGTATCTGCCCCTAAGGCGGGCACTGAGAAATGGGTGAAGGGACGAAGCCTGTGCCTACACCCTCTCCCCAAACACATTCCCAGATGCAGCCCGATAGCTTACTGCCTCTATTGCTTCCTCATCCAAAGTTAACCACGGATATATCGAAACTAGATACCGGCTCCAATTACTTCTATTCCTCTAGCTAGATAAAGACCTTTCCCAAATCTAGCTTCTTTAAAGAGAGACGGGCGCCTACACTTCTAATACTAACTAATATTAGGGCTATTAACTAGAAGTCGGATAATATCTTCGCTATAAACTTCAATTGCCCACAACCTCTTAGGATCCTATCACTAGGACTGTTTGTTAAGTATGGAGCTGATGTAACTATTGTCGAAGCTCAGACTCAGATATAAAGACAGTCTAGATCTGCCTAGCTTGCACACCCCTTTTAGTTAACAGCATCTAAAGAGAAACCAACCTATAACAATGTCTATCTTGCCAATTATTGACAGCAACCTCAATCTAAACTTCTCTCATCTAAATATGAGGCGACTTCTGTTGTCACTTTAGATGACTCTAATATATCAGCTACATCTGATGAAGCTGAGTTCCACAATACTATGTGTTTGCACAGCGTAATATAGCGTCGAGGATCCTCAGGCTTCATTCAAATAAACATCCATTACTAAAAGAGCAAGAACCCGAGCCAACAGTGCTAGCGACAAGTCTGTCCCAAATTAGGCCTTTAACCCTTTATACATAGCCATCAAGTAGTAAAGCATTGAATTCTTTTCATATCTATTTTTTTCACCTTGCTATGCTCTCACTTCCAGGGTCCGTCGAGAGTCGAGAACACGGCCACAGGGACGACGTGAAAAAGCAGCCATGCCGTAATCGGAATAATCGTGATCAGCCGACTTCGCGCGAATTCACGGAGCTGCATTTTGATAAAGCAGCCATATTCTCATACTAGAGTTGGGGAGAAATCCAGATATTCATTTGACTCTTAGAGGTAGTAGTTTGAAGATAGGCTGCCCGGCTAGTCTGATCTTGACCCCTGAGTTTCTACGTCTTTGCCCAGCGATTGACAAGACACATCACAGCATAATGCTTTATGTCCACTCCAGCAATAAAATCCACATCCTGCACTGTCATACCTGCAGATATTCTGACCCTTGCCACATCTACCGTGGCAGAATGGGGCATTTCCAAGCCAACGACATCCACTCGGCGGTTGGCAACGTGTTGTTAAATTTGTATCTCTAGCTAGAACCTGTATTAGTATTTCCAGTATATGACAAGGATAACTATGCTGATTGAATCATACGAGATGTTGTCGAAGATACAAGGTTGACGAGAAGACTCGATGCTGCAGGGAACCGCATGCTTGGATGGAATAGGCTCAACTTGAGTGAGGGGGTGTTATATAGGGATGGAACCGGAGATGTTGCAACTCTGTAACTAGTTGTATTTGGGTCGTCTGAATATGTTGGACAGTTGCTGAAGATCAAGGGGCTCCTGGAGCCCGCAGCTCCGGCGGATATTTATATCAACATCTTGAAAGCCAGGAGGTATTAAATGGTTGTAGCCTCGCAGTGGTAGTGTCACCTAACTATAGGACTCTCACAGGCTGCCTTGAAAACAAACAAACGGGCCTGAGATCCGGCCACCAACGTTGTTTGCTAAACCGAACCGTCTGTGATAATAATAACAATAATAAGAAAAAGCTAGTATCTCGTATATCGACGGGTTCTTACAAGGGTGGCTGGCTCGGCGAAAAGGTCAGTTAGGCCGGCGAGACCGCATGAGTCCACAATTTCCCCATGTTTCTCGGCGCTTGGTGAGATCGGCTATTTACCACTCCCAACCACCTGAAGAGCAGACACAGGAATATACCTGGACAGGCGAGTACTTGATTATCGCTCTTAGTGATCCTTCCCAGACTCCGTTATAAGATGTTCCCTCGAGTTCCATCCGCGGGAGTTTGGTGTCCGGCGGTGACTTTCTTTGACCCAGCAACCGATGAGCTTGATCTACCTGCACAAAGGGAGTATTATGCCTATCTTGCACGATCTGGACTCACTGGGCTGGTCATTCTGGGAACTAATGCAGAGGCTTTTCTCCTTACACGCGAAGAGCGGGCACAGCTCATCAGCACGGCCCGGGCAGCTGTTGGCCCAGACTACCCTCTGATGGCTGGGGTTGGAGGTCACTCTACCCGCCAGGTGATGCAGTACATCCAGGACGCGGTCACGGCAGGGGCAAACTACGTCCTTGTGCTCCCACCAGCATACTTCGGCAAGGCGACTACACCGGCAGTGATCAGGGCGTTCTTCAGGGAGATTGCAGAGAGCTCCCCGCTGCCAGTGGTTATTTATAACTTCCCTGGGGTGTGCAACGGAGTTGACCTCGATTCGGAGATGATTACAGCAATCGCACAAGACAATTCAAATGTTGTTGGGGTCAAGCTTACCTGTGCCAGCGTTGGGAAAATCACCCGGTTGGCGGCAGTATTAGCTGCAGACAGGTTCTCCATATTCGGTGGACAGGCAGATTTCTTAATTGGGGGGCTGAGTGTGGGTTCGGCAGGATGCATTGCAGCGTTCGCGAACGTCTTTCCCAAGACTATATCGAAGGTGTATGAGCTGTACAAAGCTGGCAGGGTCGAAGAAGCATTGAAGCTGCATCAGAAGGCGGCGTTAGCCGAGTCCCCGTGCAAGTCTGGGATTGCCACGACCAAATATGCGGCAGCAGTCTTCAGTGCAAAGGCAGCTGGGATCGAAAATGCTGAAGAAAGGATGAGACCACGCCGACCATACGAACCGCCGACCGACGCGGCAAAGGAGAATGTGAAGAAAGTGATGGCCGAGGTAGCGCTGATCGAGCAGAGTCTCTAGGCGGCTCTATTTCTCTCTCCCTCCCTCCCTCCCTCTCTCTCTACACCTGGTCCTGTAACCGCCCATAGACTACGGAGTAGAAGAACAGACATATCAGGCGGGAGGCCGGTGCACATGGACCCCCGACTCCTTTCCCAACCGTCCAGCTGAAACGATATATCAGCGGTATATGTCGATATGTCAGAGTATCAACACCAGCACCTGAATATATAAAACATATTGAAAATGACACACGGATCAGGGGAGCGTCACGGCGGAAGGGAGGCCGGAACCCTCCGCGGCCCCGGAATCTTCCTTGTTCGCTGTCCTTATTAGACGCCCGGGCCAGGTGTCAGGGTGGTCACGTGGCAGATACGCGCCAAGGGTGCCCGAAGCGGCTAGCGCAAGAGTCAAAATCATACGATTTCGGAGTCCAGCTCCACGTGGCCCAGAGCGGTTTAGCGCGCTTACATCATCCGGGCGTCCCTCCCTTGCCGTCATATAATCTTTTGATATCAAAAGGGGAGCCGAGCTCGACGTCTGCCCAAACCCCCGGCCAGGCAGCCAGCGTTTTGACGGCGACAAAAGGCGAGCATCTGACAGCGTACGGGAGACGGGCAGTGGCCGTCCAGGGCTGCTGTACATGTGCATGGCCCCGTGGAACCAGCATATCAAGAGTGAAACGCTATTTCCGTGACTCGAGGGCGTTCGTTGGCCCAGCCCTTGGCTTTGGCCACAGGCATTCTTTTATCTTACGGATACTTTTATGCGCGCATATCTGGCAGGGCAACAGCAACAACAATAATAATGAGCCCATCCCGGAAGATTAATACTGCGTCCCTTCGGCTATTTTCGAACAGTGCTTGCTGACTCCGTCCTGGGAAAGTCCAGGCGAGCTGCGGTCCGCTGGCCTAGGCCTACGCATCCCAATCCCAAATTACGTTTTGTGATATATCCGCTGGAGCTCCTTTCCGCTCAACCGTTGCAGTCATCTCCCTGGTTTCGGCGCCCTCCGGCTGCATTGTCTTATGGATAAACCAAGAGCTCTCCCGGTTCCATCCTAGCTCTCACCGTCATACTTTGCTGTCCATGTGTCTTTTCCACCCTTGACCGTCGTTATATCATTCTCTAGTCCGGTTAATTCGATTATCCATCACATTTCATCTACTGGAAACGCGGATTCTTACCTCCCAGGATACCAGCAGTTTTGATCTCGAAAAAGAAAAAGAAAAAGCCTCCTTCGTCACAATGGAGACAGACAAAGAACCCCGTCCTGATGAGACGGATTCTGCACCGTTTGACCTCGACATTGTTGAAGAGAGTATAAACATGGCCGACTCGCACATAGATCTTACTCCCACACCGCCTGCAGACCAAAGCGAAGAACAGCCAAAGGACAAGGCCGCCATGTTTTCAGCACAGGACGACCTTACTGCAGACTGGGCCCAGTGGATGCGCTGGGACGATATTGAAGACACCAAGCCTTCGATTTTTAATATACCGAATATACCTGGCTCATCTCTCCCGCAATCTGCCTTTACCTTCACCTCAGATGATGCCATACTCCCTACTCATACACTAGGCCCATCCAACGGCTCTCTCAGCCTCCCTGCCGTTAAGCAACCTTCTGTCTCTACCATCTTTCAAGAGCAGCCAACCATTGAAACAATACAACCGGCACCACCATCCGATGCTTCCTCTCCTCTGGCACCCTCCCCTACATCGTCAGTCGGACGCAAGAGGAAGTCGTCCCACGATGATTCTCCAGTCAATGACGTGCCTCCCGCCGCTACTACTACCACTACTGCTGCTGCTGCTGATAAGTCAGCTCCCTCTAAGAAGAGATCACACAATATAATTGAAAAGAGATATCGTGCCAACCTCAACGATAAAATTGCGGAGCTGCGAGACAGCGTCCCTAGCTTACGCTTGACCTATAAACAGCGTCATGGTGGAAACCTAAAGAAGTCGAATGAAGACGACGACATCGACCTCACCTCTGGGAACAAACTCAACAAGGCATCGATACTTTCCAAAGCTACAGAATATATCAAACACCTGGAACTCAGGAACAGCCGTCTAGAGGAGGAAAACCTTTCTTTGAAAAACCGATTTCGTGAACTTGAAAAGGCCCAGGGAATAAACCTGGTTTCGTACCCCGCCGTTACTGGGTCTGAGACTCCTTCGGGAGCTTGCACCGTATCTACAAGTTCCGTTGTTACATCTCCTGATATTTTTTCTCACTCGAGTGATTTTTCCCCCGACTCACCACCGAACCCCTTATTTCCTCCCGAAGGACTACTAAGGCCCCCTGATGGATTCAACCAACTTCGCCCTACAGGGCCTCAGCCGCACTATGCCGACACCTTTCAATACAATCAGCCCCAAGAGTACGACTGCGCACCGTTAGAAAACTCCAGTACTGCCACCGCTTCTAGTTCGGAAACTACCACACGCGGTCGACGACAGTTCATGGGTCTGCCCAACAAATTTATGCTTGGTACTCTTGCCGGTATCATGGTCATGGGTGGCTTTGAGAGTCATAGATCTTCCGACCCGGAGGAAAAGAAAGAGCTTTTTGCTCTCCCCCTCCAGTTTCTCGGCAACTTTTATCGCCTAGCCCTCCAGAAAGTCTATTTTATAAGGGCCAACTCCTGGCAGATTCGTGCCCTATCACAGTTCGCTCTGACCTCTCTTATTCTGTTTGGGTGTGCCTTCTTCATGTTCCTATACCTTTTCAACTCAAGGCCGAGAGTATCTAGAGTTCCTCTAAAACCATCCAGGACCCGAAACGTTTCAGCACAACAGCAGGTTTCGACCAGTTGCTCTTTCACGGAATTTCGACAAGATGCATGGCTTACGAGCATACAAACCGTTGGTGTTCCTCGTCATAATTTTTTCCCTGAATGGTTTGCCGTCACCTCCCGCTGTTTAGAATACTGTGTGAGGTGCCTGCTCGGATGGAAATTATACTCCTTTGTTACCGGCATCAGTGCAGATGATGAAAAAGGCCGAGTTAAAGCGTGGGACATTGCTCTTGACGCCCAGCTTACAGGAGGGGATGCGGAAGTTAGCAAAAGCAGGCTGGTTTTAACCATTTTTGCTGCCGGCACTCTTCCCCGTAGCCCTGCTCGCATGATGCTTAAGGCATTCCATTGCAGGGTACTTTTATGGAGAATTAGCTCACCCGATTCCTTGGCATTCAGGGCAGCTAATTACATTGCTAAGGTACTTGCAAATTACCAGTGGGAACTTGCTCAAAGCATGCACCGAAGGGGGCCAAAAAGGGGCGAGGACCCATTACCAAGCCACCTTGCCTTCCTTTTATCGATGGATTGTGATGAAGTTTTCACAGACACTATCGTCCAACGTGCCAGTAATATGGTTTGGAATCGGCCAACGCAGGAAGCAACAGACGGTGAAGATGCATTGCTTGACGTTGTCGTCGAAGATAGCGCCGTTCGTTCTCCACTCGACGTCCTTGCGGCATGGTGGTCGAGCCGTGCATTGCAAGAGGCCTTGCTCAAGTCCCTAGACTTAGTGTCGGTCGAGTCGCCAATCGAGAAACGCAAATCCTTCGAAAGAAGCCTGGATATAGCATTGCATTCTGCACCAATCCCATCCACAGCATATACCAGAGCAACGGTTGTGAAGGCCCTGTTTTTTGAAGAAGACAGGATTAACAATGTCAATACCGTCCTCGCAACTCTACCGGCTAAAAACTCAGAGAACTCTCGTTCCACTTGTGGTTTGACAAATTTTCTCGATTCCTCGATCCCGCCGTCCGCACGAGATGAGATTTTTATCGGTGTGCGCTGTGCAATGATAGCTGCGATATTACGAGGTCAAGTAGGTAGAGGTGAAGACGAACCGTCATCTTCTCCCTTCTCTCTTTCGAGTGCTATCAAGCAGTTCAATGCTGCCTCGGTGGATGAAACTGAGCTCACTCTTCTTGGGTTTGCTTCTCATTATTATCTCCTCCACATCACTGCCACAGACGAAAGGCTACTTCCTTGCTCTTCTCTTGCATCATCGATGCATTCCTCAGTAGTGCACCTAACGGATGGCTCGGAAACTACGACAAGCTACCAGGACGAGCATGATATCCCCATCCCTGATCTTTCCCGAATTGCCGCGGATTTGATATTCTGGGTACGAAATGCATATAACCCGATCTCCTCAGGCCTTAATGCCAAACTTATGGAGAAGGTTGTGATAGACTGCGTTGAGGTATGTCGTAACGCAGGCGTCGACATCGATATCAGAAAAATCCAGCGAATGAAGACCCATCAGCGGACATCAAGCGTTGGTCCCATGCAAATTCCCCCTCGCCCTCTAGACTCCGAGGGTGTACCGGGTGGAGTAACCCCTGTTGAAACCCAAGGCAGAAGGCCGAGCACCTTCAGCGACGATACCGGCTATGGCAGCATTGACTCTGAAGAGAACAGAGCCATACCAACTGTCTAGACCTTCTAACGCACATAATACCCAAGATTCAAGTCCATTTCCTTTCAGATCTGACTCGCCCTCCAGCTACATGTTTACTGTCCATAAAGTTTTACCCGGTTTTACATAGAAGTGAATACATCATTGCGATGGTGTTCGGTCAGTTGATAGTTTTCCTTTACTGTTCCATTTCTCTTTTTGTTACTATGTATAACGACAATTTTGCACCCCTTCTTGACGCAATTTATCCGCTGCTAAATCTCGTCACCGACCGCTTGAAGCTTCTCTACTCGCCCCTTGCCTACATGTCTGACGTGAGTTCACGGGACATAAGATCTGTATTTATTACATAGAAATTCATATCTCCATTCTCCCCCTTTATTGCTGCGATTGATCGTTTTTTTTGTTTTTGTTTTTGTATTTTTTTTCTGCTTCATGAGTTACCGTTTTTGGTGATGTATGTTTTGGTTGGTCGATTTCATCCTGCTCGGACGGACTTTGGCGCTTTGACATGATAAGGGAGAAGAAGAAAAAAAGGGCGTTTGATAGTTGTGGAGATCCGTTTGCTTTGCATGTGAATCGGCTAGATTTACGGAGTACTACCTTTTTTATTTTGACTTAGTTATCTGTTGAGTTAACCCGATAGAGCGCAAAGCAGTCCGTTTAGAGGATAAATACAAGGGAGTTCGATATAACGTGAGCCTAGGCATTTTTTTTATAGCTTGAGGATAACTGATAACATTGAAAAAAAAAAAAAAATACTATGATATGTTGAATATATAAATTGTAACAAAACAGGCATCTCGGACCAAATCAGCAAGACCGTTCAGACGGAGAAAGAGAGCGCAGTAAAATGTTAAAAACAAAAACAAAAAGCAAGCCTAGTTGATAAGGCATAAACTAATAGTATGAGACATCAAAAACGCATAATTTGATGGGGAAAATAAAAACTCTGCCTTCTGTGTTCCATCGACCCGAGACACTATTCTTTCTTCTCCAGTGTTTCTTCTCGAGAGGTGATGGCACTATCGGTCAGAAGGCTATCTGACATGAACAGCCCGGCTCTCATTTCTGCATCTTGCATGGTAATTAGCGATGTACCAGCACTTCCGATCTTCAGAGCCCGCTTAACTGCCTTCCAGCTCTCAATCAAAGCAATGTAGACGGCCACGCAGCCGGCTACAATGCCCCATTCCCATGATATGGCGATGTGTTTGAAGACTAGCTTGTTAACAACGGGAATATAGATAACTGGGAAGGAAGTCACGAATCCAGCTGCGACAGCCCAGAAGAGGAACCTGTTTCGCCAAAGAGCTGGGAAAATAGAGAAGACTCCCGGATAGCGGGCTGGGTCAAGGTTGAATAATGAACGGGAGAAGTGCTTCACTTCCCAGGCTGTCACAAGGAGAAGGAAAGACAATGTTGCAAAGGTGGTGGCACGGGCACGGAAAACAATGTCACAAGTTGGGTTCCAGCCTTCGTTGCAGTCCTGACCTAAGGAGCCAGCTCCAACACCGTAAACGACAGAGACGAAGGAGACAAGACAGAGGCTTCCCATAAAGGTACCATATATCATTTTGTCGACAATGAGTTCCTTTGTGAAAACACCGACACGCAGGTTGTGTGGTGGACGGTACATTATGTCTGCCTGGCCCTCCTCCAGGCCGAGTCCAAGGGCCAGGAAAGAGGACGTGATCAGGTTGGCCCAAAGAATCTCCAGGGGTGAAAGCGGGAACACGGAGTTTCCTTCATCATCTTTGAATGCAAGTGCAATCAACAGAAGAATGACTTGGGCAATGTTAGATATCAACAGGTGCATCAAGAACTATATATTCAATGTTAGTACATTTACACTTATGGCAATTAGATATTGAAACGGCTCATACCTTTTGAATATTGTCGAAGAGGCGTCGTCCTTCCTCGACAGCTTTGACGACTGATGCAAAATCATCGTCTGTTAAAACCATGTCTGCAGCAGCTTTGGCTACATCGCTTCCGTTCTTGCCCATGGCAATTCCAACGTCAGCGCGCTTTAAAGCTGGCGAGTCGTTCACACCGTCACCCGTCATAACACAATAAGCGCCACGTCGATGCATGGCTTCCACCATACGGACCTTTGTTGATGGACTGCATCGGGCAATAACGAGTGGGAGAGCTTCAATAGCATCGATTTCGTCATCTGTCATTTTGTCAAATTCATCGGCACCCATAACAACTTTGCTGGCTCGGACGTTTGGAGTCAAGTTCCCAAGGATTCCGACTTCATAAGCGATCGCGGTTGCAGTCTTGATGTGATCTCCTGTTAGCATGTGAACAGTGATACCAGCCATATGGCATTTGCGGACCGCTCCAGCTGTTTCCATGCGAGGGGGGTCGTAGAGGCCAACAAGCCCGACAAAGTCAAGATCTTTCTCGAGTTCTGTTCGATCAGGGAGGTTTTTCAGGGTTTCAGGGGATAGGGTTTTGTGTGCAATGCAAAGGACGCGAAGTCCTTCGCCTGCCATCCTGTCAACCTTCGCCCGAATTTCCTGCTTCATATCATCGTCGATTGATAGAAGTGGAAGCATGGATTCCGTAGCGCCCTTTGAGTAGGCAGCTGCATGTTCTGATCCAGCTTTCTTAAAAACAACAGTCATTCGTTTGATCGCAGAATCAAACGGGAATTCAGAAACGAGCTCCAAGTCATTATTTTCAATGACAGAACGTTTGCCAGAGTTAAATCTGATAGCAAGTACATGAAGAGCAATTTCGGTAGGCTCTCCAACCGCAACCCAGTCCCCTCCCTTTGAGTCAACAGCATGAGAGCCTTCAGTTGATATCTTGTTATCTGGGTTGTATACGGAAGACAGGTTGCAAAGGGCGATGGTATGCAGGAATTTTGTAAGTCCAGCGTTATTCTCAAGTTTGTTTGGCTGTACGTCCTTTCCACCAATCTGGACAAGACCACTGTTAGGATCAAATGGGCTGTTTGTGTCGTGGACAGCAAGAGTGCCGGTGCCAGGTATCCAGGCTTTTCGGGCGATCATCTTGCCCTGAGTGAGTGTACCAGTCTTATCGGAGCAGATGTTGGTCACTCCTCCCACAGCCTCGAGAGCCTGAAGTTTTCTGACAATGACATTGCCCTTTGCCATAGATTTGGTACCAACAGCGACAGTAATGGTCAATACCGCAATGAGAGATTCTGGGATAACAGCAACCGCAACGCAAATGCCATAAATGAGGACCTCGCCTTGGACATGCCACTTATTCGCTGAGAAGACAATGATAGCGAGCATAATTGCGAGGGCAAAGAGCAGAAGGGCGAATTTGCTGAGTTTCACTTGTAAGGGCGTCCCAACCAAGCCTAGGACTTGATCGAAGCTTCTCTTGAATCGTTTCCAGACTCGGGTATAGATCGAGGCGTTCTCTGCCTGAAGAGTATTGTCACGAAGAAGTTGGGCAATTTTCCCGACTTCCGTATCCATACCTATCGATATGACAATTCCAGTAGCTCGGCCTCTTGTCATGATGCTTCCTGAGTAAGCCATGTTTGTGCGGTCTCCAACTGCCATATCTTTAGTTGTGAAAAGGGCATCTGGGTGTTTAGAGATAGGCATGGATTCTCCGGTTAAGAGAGCCTCGTCGGTTGACGCATTGACACCATCAAACAACCGTAGATCAGCAGGTACCATGTCCCCCACAGCTAGCTGGACAATGTCACCTACAACCAAGGTTTCCGCTTTGATAGTGTTAATTCTACCATCACGTATAGCTTTGCAGGTGGGAGCAGATAAGGCTTGGAGGGATAATATTGTCTTTTCTGCACGGTAGTCTTGGACGAATCTAAAGTAGAGACGTTAGCCGGGCGGGAGGTCCGAAATGGAGAGGCAAACTTACCCAACGACAATATTGAGAAGAATCACGGCTGTGATCACTCCACCTTCAATATAATCGTTGATCCCAAAGGACAAAGCCATCGTTATCAAGAGTACCTAAAGTTCAAGAATTAGATATGATAAGCCGTTCAGGGACTAGAGGGAGGCAAACATACTAAAGTCAAACTATTTGACACCTGCCTTAGCAGAATTTTCCACATGGATATCCCCTCCGCACTCTTAATCTTGTTAGGTCCATCCCGCTCAAGGCGAGATGACGCTTCGGTACTACTAAGCCCATGTCTGGCGCGGGAGAGGAAATGTTAGCCAGTTGGAAGAGGAGATTTTTAGCCCAGGGCAAAAAGGGGAGGCTCAAAAAGAGTGTTTGAATTTTAATTCAACACAAAGGTATGAAGTTTCCGTACTGTAGATCAACTCGTAAAATCCGAGCAGTATCTGCAATGGAGATAGTATGGGCATGCTGGTAGTAGGCGTGCCAGTCCTGGTAGTTGGCAGGACAATGGTCTACCTGGACCTGAGGGGGGTCTAAGGCAGAGCTGGGTTGGTGTTTATTGGATTCTTCATGGATAGAAGGACATATAGGAGGTTCCGTCGGTTCCTCGACATCCGGCTGAGAAATCTCCGTGCCCATTCAATAGAGAAAGGGGGGTCTACAAGGACAGATACTGGTGTTCTGTCCTCTCGAGCGGTTCTCTGGACACTGAAGAAAGCGATTGTGGCAGTCGAAACCGGAGCCGGAGGTCGATGAGCTACAGCTATCTCTCCCTTTCGTCAGCTAGCTATTCGTATTGGGACCGTCGTGGCGTCGTTATGTGTAGCTATTTCTCTGAGGGTGAACAGGTGAGGTTGTAAATGGAAGAAGAAACAAGGTGGAAGAGCCAAGCGGGCGGAAAGCGGGAGGGCGACTTTATATCAACGTCAAGGTCAAGGGACAGCAGCCAGAACCACCACATTCACTCTCCTCGACTATTATTAGTCTTATTACTTCATATCTCCCACGTCTCCGCCTCCCCATGCATGCCTCCATTCTTTTCTTTTGCCTTTTTTAGTTTTCCGTTGGAAAAGAACGAAGCAGCACACAATTATGACAGCTTACTCAGGCTACGCTAGACCCAAACTCCCTGTTTGCTCGGTGGCTATGCTTGCTGCGATTCGCCAACGCCGTTCAGGCTATCGACAGATACGGAATGGAAACACGGTGGAAATCTGAGGATGTCGTCAGATTGGACAGATATCCTGGTGCCAGTGGAGACGGTAGGGCGATCAAGCAGCGAGAAGCCAGAAAGCCAGAATTGCCCATCGTCACGGCGATTTCCCTGCCCGCCGTCCCGGGCCCTCACAGGCTCAACAGCCTATGCGGGGCTTGCTGGTGGATCCGCCATCGCATCCCACACGAAGAACGTGTTCTAGGACATCGTCATGCCTCGTTCCAGCAATCGGCGGAGGTGGAGGCCAGTGAGGCCGCTAACAACTTGGCGAAATGCCATGTCGGGTTGGGAGGAGGCTACAGGTCATCCGAACTTTTCGCTTAACTCACCCATCGAAAAACTTTAAATTATTATATAAGGTATTATATAATCCTATAAAGTTAATATAACCTCACTAAAAAAACTCATATAAGAATTTATTAATTGAACTTTTATATCTTTTAATATATATATATCCTAACTAGTTTATAACTAGTTAACTATAGTAGATAATAATAGCTTATTTAAATTTAATACTAGAAGAGCTTTTATACCAAGCTCTAATAAAGGTATTATTAAAGATATCTTCAATCCAAATAAGGATTTATTCCTATATAAAGACTATACCCTTAATATTAAATAAGAGGGGGATATTAAGGTATATACTACTTAATAACTAGTTTGCGACTACTTACTAACTACTTATAGGGGATTAATAAGCTAACTCTACTTATAACTTCTAATATAACTCCTCTACTTATAAGGAAGATTAAATTTAGTAATTATCTTCTCGAATATCTAGAGACTTATAGAGATAGGTTTATATATATTATAAATTAATATAGAGAAATAGTTAATATAAAGATAATAAATAAGGTATATAACTACTCCTAGAATACTCTATAATTAGTTAATAACTAGTTTATTATAGATATAATTCTCTTTAAAGCGCCTTTATTTAGTAAGGAAAATAAATTACTCTTTTCTTAATATAATAGTATATATATATAAGTATTGCTATACTAGAGTAAAGATATATAAATATCTTACTTCTAAATTAGAAAGCTACTCCTTTATATCCTTATTAGAAGTAGAAGTATAGTAATATTAGGAGGTATCTAAATATAACAAGACTTATTAAGAAGAAGCGCAGGAGAATATAATTAGGTATAATTAGACTAGTTACTAACTAGTCCCCAACTACTCTCTAACTAGTCTATAGTATCTAGTAGAAGGTATAAAAAAGATTTGAATCTAAGAAAGTATATTTAAATCAAGAAGTAGCTTATTCGCCTAAAGTTAAGCTATTAGACTATATAGTAAATACTTTAGGACTACTTAGTAACTAGTCCCTAACTAGTTAAAGAATCTAGCAAGGAACCACCATATATATATTTAGTACTCTTAATCGAATTCAGTAATATCTAATAGATATTTCTATTATTTAATTCAAGGAATTAATCTATTAGATATTAATTATCTATTTAAACTATCCTAGATAGAAATAATAGAATATAATATATATTATATTATTAAACTAATATTAGTAAGGAGAGAATATTATAGTAAGTATTACTAACTAGTTACTAACTATTTATAGACTAGTTACTAACTAGTAGTATAATAGATTAACCTTATTTATAGGGCCCTAGTATACTATAACACTTACCTTATAATATTATCTTTAATATACTAATACTAACAGAGGGCTATAATTATATATTTATACTCTTTACCTCTTATAGAATATATTATTATCCTCTACCTCTACCTATAAAAGCTCTAGAATATATTATAGATAAGGTTTTTTAGGTTATATAACGAATACAGAACCCTAATCTTATACTAGATTAGTAACTACTCGATAACTAGTTTATAACTATTTATTAACTAATCTATATCTAGCTAAATTCTTAAAATCACAAGCCTTAAGTAACTTTTACCTAACTTATAATAAGTAAAGTATTATTTAAATCTATAAAAGCTTTATAAATATAGATCGCCTTTCTACTATTATTAAAAAGGTAAAGTTACTTAATTTCCCTAAGGGTTAAGATTTCTATAGTATTTTATTTAAATATAACCGCGCTAAGTAAGGTTATATAAGTTTTAGATTACTCCCTAACTACTTATTAACTAGTTACTAACTACTATATAACTACTTAGGAGTATATTCAAAATATATACTAAGATAAAGATAGTACTATTATAATTATCTATTTCTTATAAGAGTAAGCTAAGCTCCTACTTGAATTTAATTTATTTAAAATTAATATATCTTATAAATATATTAAATTAAAAGAGTTTAATAAAGTAGTGTTTATAAAGTTCCTCTAGGGAGAAAATAAAGGTATATAGAACTACTTACTAACTAGTCCTAGAGTAGTTACTAACTAGTTAATAACTAAAAGTATTTACTTTACTCTATGTCTTTACTAATAAGGAATCTCCTTATAGATATAGGTTACTATTCGAAAGAGTATTTATAACTATATCTAGGGTTCTTTAATAATTAGTTAACTTCTTCTATCTTTATAGATAGAGTATTAAAGCTATTATTATAGATATAGATATAAAATAAATAATAGGTATATATTATAGAGTACTCTATAACTACTTAATAACTACTTATAAACTAGTTAAGACTTACTTAATATTTATAAAGCCTTAATCTAGAAAGCTAAAGCCCTAAATTTTACCTATAAAATATTATTATCTTTTATTAGATTTATTTTATATAAGGAATTATAAAATTACTAGCTAAATTTAATCCTATAATTAATAATAATATTCTATAATCTAATATAGCTAGCCTTCTTAATATAATATCGAGAAATAAATATTTTAAGATCTACGAAATCCTCTAAGGTAAGTTTTAAACTACTTCTTTACTAGTTATTAAGTACTCCCTAACTAGTTCTATAGGTAGTCCCTATTAAGAAGTTAGAGACTAGGTATCTCACAAGGCTTAACCTATTATTGCTTCTAAATTAAATTAATTTTACTCCCTTATTAATAATAAAGTCTTTTAGTAGATAAGAATAAATATAAATACTATAGAGTAAAGTTATTTAAAATTATATTTAATAGGAACTCGTTAAACACTCCTAAGTATAGTTAAAAGGTACCTAACTAATTTATAACTACTTATTAACTAATTACTAACTACTCTATTAATTATTAGTTCCTAAGTACTTAATTAATAGAATATTAACTAGTATATTGCTATAAATAATTTTAGTATTCACTATAATTATAGAACTATATTAAAAAGTATAAGTATATAGATAATAATACAATATAAACGTAAGTTCTACTATAACTAGTCCTAAACTAGTTACTAACTAGTATAGAAAATAAGGAAAGAAAGAAATATCACTTAGTAGTATCTACTAAAGATAATACTATATTATCTTAAGCTTCTTCTTTTAGTATACGTTATATTTGTTTATATTCTAATACTAGAGGGGACTCGAGAGTAAAATTAAGGTCTAGAAACTCTTAAGTAAAATTAGGCTTAATATAGCCTAGAGATAAATATAAATATCTTTTAACTAGTTACGAACTACTCTAATACTAATCTATAACTAGTTAGGAACTAATCTATCCTTATTAATTAGTAATACCTCTAAGTTCCCTAATATATTCTTTATATTAAACTACTATATATAATACTTAGGTAGCTATTTATTAATAGAAACTTAATTACTAGAGGTAATAAGTAGAGATATAAAAGCAGAATACCGAAGCAGAGAGGGTAGAGCTTAAAAATAAACACCTTCTACTTAAGCTAATAAGGTTAGAAAGGGAAGATTTCTAACTAATCCCTAACTAATTAATAACTAGTCCGGGACTAATTAGATCTACTATAAAATTAAGGCTATTAACTAGCTAGGAACTAGTAAAAATCTTGAATTTAGGGCTATTAACTAATTAAGAACTACTATATAATTACTTCTTCTTCTTCTTCTTCTACTATCTTAATTACCTCTATATTAAATAAGTCGAAGTAGGTATAGTACTAGGAGTCTATATAGTAGACTAAGTACTCTATAATTAGTTCTTAACTACTCTAATACTAATTAGGAACTAGTAACTTACCCTTTATATTATTATAGTTCTTATAAGGCAGACTATAACCTAAGGCCCGAATAATCTTCCTTATCTTAGTTAAGTTATACTATTATTCTAATTAGTTCTCGACTACTCCTAAACTAATCTAGAAGTAGTTATATACCTTCTTTCTATCCTTCCTTATTAGTAAAGGGGGTAGGTGATTTTCTAGCAGGCGTTTTAAAGCATACTTCTTCTTAGTAGACTTAGGTATTCGAGATAAGGGTTCTTCCTCTTCCTCTTTATCCTCTTTCTTAAATTCTAGAGACTTGTAAAATTCTATTAGGTAATTAGTTACAGACTAGTTAAAGAGTAGTTAAGGACTAGTTAAAGAAGAGTATAATATATAATATATAGATAGCCTTATTTAACTATTTAAACGAGATTACTCCCCTAGTAGTCTTCTTTAAGACTAAATTATTATACTATTCTTTTAAATACTTATATAAATTATTAGTACTAGAGTATAGCGTCTAGATAACTAGTTAGTAAGTAGTTAGGAAGTAGTTAATAAGTAGTTATATATACTCTAGTAGTATAGTCTTCGACTTAATAGATTAACTCCCTATAATATAAGATTATATTCCCTTCCTTATCCTATTAATAACTAGTTAAATACTAGTCCCTAACTAAATAATAACTAATTCCTAACTAGTTATATACCTCTTTATATACTGGTAGTTTAGGTTATCCTAAGAGATATTACTTATAATACTTCTAGTATTAGTTAGTAATTAGTTCGCGACTAGTTAAGGATTAGTTAGAGATACTTATATTCTTATTAAACTTTCTTACTATTTTTATCGAGGAAAAAGCGATAAAATTAGAGAAAATACTATAAGAAGTAGTTAGAGAGCGATTGCAGACTAGTTAGTATTAATTTAAGTGATATACTAACTTGCAAGTAGGGGGGGGGGGGGGGGGGGGGGTTCTATTTTTACGTTATTTTTTATAACTTTAGTAAAGTTAGTATGAGTATTTTTAGTAAGGTTATATTACCTGTGTGAGATTACATAATATCTTACGTAATAATTTAAGGTTTTTCGATGGGTGAGTTAAGCGAAAAGTTCGGGTGAGCTACATCCTGGGTTGGGAGAAGGGAATATAATGACAAGAAATGTCGTTCGATAGCAATGTCCGAGTCCGCCTCGGTAATTTACCTTGGCTCGGAGCTGTCTGGCTATGGAGGAGAGGGGGGGGAGGAAGGGGGGGGGGGGGGGGATCGGAACCATGCCAGTGTCAATTCCATGAGCACATCGGCATGGAGTACAGAGTACAATAAAGAGATTCTCGGGCAGAAGTACATGGTACAGCCAGTGTGCGACTCAAGGGGGGAAATGGTTGTACGGCTTTCAGGTGTAGGGCTGGCTCCCGCATACGTTTGCCTTGTTTTGAGCGGAGAAGAACCCTGATGAGGTTTGGGTCGGCCCCATGGAGGTCCCATTCGACATCTTTCCCTCTTGGGCTAGGGATACCTGCGTTGGTCGCCCTGAAACCGGCAGGATACTGTGGGTGCAATATGCCGATATCTGGGGAGCGTTTGCTTGATGCACAACGCACAGGTCTCACGTGTAAGAGAAAGATTGGTGATAACGCCCTTCTCTGCTTTTTTTCACGCTTCCGCAATTGCCAGGCAGTTAATATCTAACGATTGTCAAGCGTGAACTAGACTTCTAGACCTTGGCGAGGAGTCCATGCGAACAGGTGCATGCGAAGCCAAGTCGAGATTGGTGTCTACGTGCCGGTCCTTTAACGCTCCAAACGCGACAAAAAGCCACTCTGTATCACGATTGTTCCACACGGATGCGTACACCATGCTTGCCGATTGGTTTTGCCCGGAGAGTGAGGGCCCGCTTCTCTATCTTCAAGATATCTCCTTGTCCTTGTCGGGATTCAAGAATATAATAATTTCGATGCTCTTTATCACATTATTCCTGCGTCGATGATGCAGTCAGGATGGATTCGTAATCCGCCCCCTCCCCGACAGAGCATGATCGACATCTCCTTCACCCCAGATTACTCGCCATGTACAACGTTGATTAGTTAAGAAATGCATTGAGGAAGTGAGGCTGTTTTTGGTAGAGGCGGCGCGCCAGGGATCCTGCTGGAAGTGCGGCTACATATCTGATTTAAAGGATGATCAACGAGCTAAACATATGCCGAATAACTTACTCGATGTACCGTGCCATGGTATAGTTGTCATCAGCTAGCTCCTCTCTCCTTGCCGGAGGTCCTGATAACCTTCCACCAGGGACAGAAGACGAGAGATCTTGCCGGCTATGAAAGATGGACGTTTTGTTCGGCCGCAGTATTACATAAGCATCTAGTCTAAGAAAGTCTCGAGAGAGAAAAAAAAAAAAAAAAAGAAAAAGCCTGTCAAAAGCCGACAATCATCACGAAATAAACAGGCGAAACAACAAGCGAGCATCAACCTGCAGACTTGGGTCGTCTGACTGCGAAAAGAGATCCGTTCCGCGCTCCCCCCTTGCACTTGGGACGACATCTGGATCGATGGCAACTCCGACGGCCTCCCTTACACCGCTCCGGTTCGCCAATGGATCAGCATCATATACCTCTCCAGCTGGCGAAAAGATCCTAGCCTCAGTCAACGGACCTGGAGAAGTAAGCCGACGCGATGTGCAGAATCCGGAGGAAGCAACCCTTGAGGTGCTGGTCAAGCCTGGGGTAGGTGTCAGCGGTCCGGGAGAGCGGTATGTTGAAGGCATCCTGCGTGGCCTATTGGGCCGAGTGATCCTCATGAGAGACAAAAACATGGCGCGCAAAGGGGTGGTCGTAACTCTGGTGGTGGTCGAGAATCGCATTGTAGATGGCAAAGTGGACGTCCGGGGTGGAAGCGTAAGTATCCTCTTTCCCACTGGGACCCCGGGCTCTCAATGCTTGTTTTTCTGTTTGAGACAGTATCGGGTGGTTTAGTCTAACTCTTCACTCCTTCTAGTACCTCTCGATACTACCATCGCTGTTACATGCTGCGCTCCTCGGGTTGTTGTCCGCCGGAATACCGATGGCTATGACATATACGTCGTGCCTAATCGCTATATCGCCTTCGGGTGACTTATTCGCAAACCCATCAGCGGAGCAGATAAAAGCTAGCACATCGTTGCATGTTTTAGCGTTTACTTCCAAGGGAAACCTCCTTCTAAATGAAAGCCAAGGCTGTTTCAATTTAAAGCAGTGGGACGATGTCCATGACCTCGCAGCAACGCTGTGTTATGCTAGTGACACTAGCCATGGGGATGGAGACGTTACAATGGATGGAGAGGCCGGCAATACTCTCAAGAATTTCATTCGAGGAACAGTTGAAGACAAGGTTAGAGAGGAATTCGCTTGGAAGCTCACAGCGACTTGAGAAGTCAAGAAGATAGGGGTTTGTACCAATATCATCAGCAACCCCGGCCGCGGATATATTATGCAGTCTGCAGTTGCCATTGCAGTGCTCTTATGATCGTTGCGCTGCCCAATATCCTAATCTGGAACTTTGCCCTACCGGTACCTCATCGACTGTTCGTGAGATATCCTGTATAGCTGCATAACTTGCAATTGCTTCCAGGGCTCAATGCATATCCCCTGCCTCCTCATATACGCAGGAGTTTGTTAGCTCCACGGTGTGCTATGACCAGGGCTCAAACGCTCATGCTACTGGAATGCCTGTCTAAGATATAGTGATGGGTTCAAAACATTCCTTGGGTTGCCACAATGGATCGATACTATAGCAAGGCAGTGACAATACGAATAATTTTGTTGCCTTCCCGACTTCTTGTGTTCTATGGATCTCGAATAAAATTTTGATATTATTTACTTTCTACTAACATGGTGTACAAAC
Organism: Trichophyton simii; assembly: GCA_014839955.1. NCBI lineage: Eukaryota > Fungi > Ascomycota > Eurotiomycetes > Onygenales > Arthrodermataceae > Trichophyton > Trichophyton simii. The sequence goes on from JACOIL010000117.1 coordinate 20,562, forward strand.
AGCACCAACTCAGCTCTACTTCACCCCAGGCCATATTACAGCAATATACCTGTCCAAGCCAACGTGTGCAGGCGACCGGGCGCGAAACATAGGCCAAACTACTGTGTTCGATGTACCTCCAGAAATTAACGGCCAATATCGGTTTCGGCCGCCGTCAGTTCACCATATGGATTCGTGATCCACTTCGTATAGCCTGGAATAACTGCTTTGGTTCCTGTCCCTGACGTTTATTCTTGTGCTCATTGATTTCTAGTCAGCGAGTCTGCGTGAAAATCAACTAGTACACTTGATACTCACTTCGCTGCTTAACGGTTTATCGCGTTGCAACCCATGATTCGAAACATGTATAGGTTGGCAATTTGTACCGCCAGCCCAACAAGTGCAGTGAGCACAAGAACGCCAATGACGGAAAGCGTCGCCATGATTGGACTCATGGTATGGATTTCTCCGGCCTGATCCATTCTCTCTACTGGCATATCGTTTATTTCGATTGAGTTGTCAGCGCTCCTGATTATCCCGACCTTGACTCCATTTCCAGTAAAGGCAAGCAAATGCTCCTCTTCAGCGACAGGGAACATCTCCCGGTCAATATCTATGTGATGCTTTTCTATCCCAGGCATTGGTCTCAGCCCCGAAAATAAAACTGGCAGCACCGAATAGTGCTTTCGTGAGCGTTGTGTAATGTAAGTCAAGACCTCAGAAGAGCTGGATTATTTTAACAAACGGCTTCTCATCTCTTTATCCCAAAAAGTGAGAATTTCTACCCTGAGAAACATTACCCAACCATTACTCTTCAACAAATACTATGGGATATATCGGCGCAGCAAAAGGGTAGCCCTCAGAGCTACGAAGGAGTACTGTTAGCATTATTATCTCAATAAAGGATAATAAGCAGGCTTTTTTTTCGTGTTTTACTCTTATGAAACGGACAGGTCAACAAACAAACAGCAAAGCAACAAAATATGTAGTTTATCTCCCTCGGCATTATTCTCCAACAGGGAATAAGAAGCGGCTAAAGGACACTCATTATTATATGAAACGCCACTGGCTTTCACCGACTATTACACTAGCTACGCCAACTGTTCGAGTTTGGTAAAAGAAGGATTCCATCCCATCTGCTGCAAATAGAAGAGGCTCGAGGGTGATATATAAGCCCGGAAATCTGAAGCCTGACTCCGCTGAAAGAAATAATAAAAAGAAAGGAAAAGAAGCCCTCCAATCACGGTGTATATGCCTTTCATGTTATGGATAAATGGCATTGAAGTCGCGGCATTATTAGGGAAGCGGGAAAGCGCTATATTAGCGAGCATCGCTTTGTTCAGGCAAGATACTCCGTTGATTTTCAGGGGTATCCTACCATCTCCATGCAGATCCTTCGATGGCCGCGCGCGGGGTACCCCGTCGCATATTTATGCCCTGGAAGTTGACGGAGGGAGATGTTTTGTGAGTTTATACCGAGTATATGACGCTCTCTTTCATGCGCAGATGTAACATCCTGGGAACTCTAACAGATTAAAACAGGCTTAACAAGGATTACAGACGGCAAGAAATACAAGCTTTCCCCTCATTGCTTGGTAGGAAATCATCCATGTTGAATGTTTCTTGCCTCTGCGTGAACGGCCGAGACATGTCCCTTTGAACTGTTCAATCAGCTGTACCTCCTTTGCCTATCTACCGGTCTCTTCTTGTGTATAAAAGAGCTCTCTCTCTCCACAGAAGATTCACCCCAGATTTAGCTGGAGCCTGACCCGTTGCTATGTTCTGGCCGACGGATACATACTTACTTATCCGGTAGACCATACATACCTTGCGAGCATTGCTCCAGATGCATATACGTATACACACGTTCATGCTGCATTTTCTATGAATAGGCATACCCTAGACCAAGTATTGACCATGTCCCGGCCGCTTCTATGCGAGTACCTTAGAATGCCTCAGGGAGATACCCGCAGGAATACGGTTGCCGTATTCCCTATATCATGACATATAAATACCTATATCTTCTTCCCAGAGAACTTTGTCTCTTCTTCTCTTTTGTTCACCGCAAATTCCTCTCCGTTCATTTCATAACCCCAGCTCAGGGTGTCTGCAGCGATGCGTCTTCTCAAGTTTGTGTGCCTGTTGGCATCAGTTGCCGCCGCAAAGCCTACTCCAGGGGTGTCACACAAGGTCATTGAACATCTTGACTTTGTTCCAGAAGGATGGCAGATGGTTGGTGCCGCAGACCCTGCTGCTGTCATTGACTTCTGGCTTGCCATCGAGCGCGAAAACCCAGAAAAGCTCTACGACACCATCTATGACGTCTCCACTCCCGGGCGCGCACAATACGGCAAACATTTGAAACGCGAAGAATTGGATGACTTAGTACGGCCAAGGGCAGAGACGAGCGAGAGCATCATCAGCTGGCTCACCAACGGCGGAGTCAACCCACAACATATTCGGGATGAAGGGGACTGGGTCAGATTCTCCACCAATGTCAAGACTGCGGAGAAGTTGATGAATACCCAATTCAACGTCTTCAAGGACAATGTAAACTCCGTGTCAAAAATCCGAACTTTGGAGTATTCCGTCCCTGTAGCTATATCAGCTCATGTCCAAATGATCCAGCCAACTACCTTATTCGGAAGACAGAAGCCACAGAACAATTTGATTCTGAACCCCTTGACCAAAGATTTAGAATCCATGTCTGTTGAAGAATTTGCTGCTTCTCAATGCAGGTCCTTAGTGACTACTGCCTGTCTTCGAGAGTTGTACGGGCTTGGTGACCGCGTTACTCAGGCTAGAGATGACAACCGAATTGGAGTATCCGGATTTTTGGAGGAGTACGCCCAGTACCGCGATCTTGATCTCTTCCTCTCTCGCTTTGAGCCATCCGCCAAAGGATTTAATTTCAGTGAAGGGCTTATTGCTGGAGGAAAGAACACTCAGGGCGGCCCTGAGAGTTCTACTGAGGCCAACCTTGATATGCAATATGTCGTCGGTCTGTCCCATAAGGCAAAGGTTACCTACTACTCCACCGCTGGCCGTGGCCCATTAGTTCCCGATCTATCTCAGCCAAACCAAGCTTCAAACAACAACGAACCATACCTTGAACAGCTGCGCTACCTCGTAAAGCTCCCCAAGAACCAGCTTCCATCTGTATTGTCAACTTCCTATGGAGAAACTGAACAGAGCTTGCCAGCCAGCTATACCAAAGCCACTTGTGACCTCTTTGCTCAGCTAGGAACTATGGGTGTGTCTGTTATCTTCAGCAGTGGTGATACTGGTCCTGGAAGCTCATGCCAGACCAACGATGGCAAGAACGCGACTCGCTTCAACCCCATCTACCCAGCTTCTTGCCCGTTTGTGACCTCCATCGGCGGAACCGTTGGTACCGGTCCTGAGCGTGCAGTTTCATTCTCCTCTGGTGGCTTCTCAGACAGGTTCCCCCGCCCACAGTATCAGGATAGCGCTGTTAAAGGATACCTGAAAATTTTGGGCAGCCAGTGGAGTGGATTGTTTAACCCCAATGGCCGTGCTTTCCCAGATATCGCAGCTCAGGGTTCAAATTATGCTGTCTACGACAAGGGAAGAATGACAGGAGTCTCCGGCACTAGGTATGGAAATAGATAAACCTTGGAAACCTTTGTTCATGGAGTATGCTAATATAATCTACAGTGCATCCGCCCCTGCCATGGCAGCGATCATTGCCCAGCTTAACGATTTCCGACTGGCAAAGGGCTCTCCTGTGCTTGGATTCTTGAACCCATGGATATATTCCAAGGGTTTCTCTGGCTTTACAGATATTGTTAATGGCGGCTCCAGGGGTTGCACTGGTTACGATATATACAGCGGCTTGAAAGCGAAGAAGGTCCCGTATGCCAGCTGGAACGCAACTAAGGGATGGGACCCAGTAACGGGATTTGGTACTCCCAACTTCCAAGCTCTCACTAAAGTGCTGCCCTGAAACGCCTCTATTCAACTATTGAACCCTGCTATTGGGAAATATCAGCCCGGTCAATATACTAGTTATAGCCGCCATGATGTGCACATGCAAAATATATTTAGCACAACAAATCGAAACTCCTTTCCAACTGCCCCAGGAAGAGTAGTAGTTCTATTTATATATTGTGAACTTGGCACTGCAGCATACTCCGTCCAAGTCTCTGTCTCTCATGGTGATTGGGCCACTGCAACGATCCGTCGCTGGGATATATGTAACTTGATACTGTACTCTGGCGGAGCTCCAACACATGGCAGTTGAACATTGCTTCGCTTCGCTTCCCTTCTCCTTCATTATGAACTGGAGTACGGGGTATACTTTGCATACTTAGTTACCTCTTCTTAGCGCCGGGCGCCCCCGTACGAAAACCCCTTAGGACCGGATACGTAAGAAGCAAACGCCTAACTCCAGAAATGCTTACTGTTCGTGCATAACAAGGATGCTTCTGCATTCAAGTCAGAACCCACCGAGGACCGAAGGAGCCGGGCAATATGAAACTCGCTGAGGAGACGGACTATCCGGTTCGATCCCACAGTTATTGAGTTCCAGGCAGTCACATATCAATCACCATGATGAACGTGCAGAATTGGTTAAACACCGTATCTGCCAACTATGAGAAAGCAAACAGGGAGGACTAGCGACGCCCGTCACATCGCATCGCTCCACCCGGATATGCAGCTTCGGAGGCTTCTTCCCTGCTGATGTGGCCGCCTGGGAGCTGACTCGCTCGATCTTGATACGAGGATGTGAGATATCAAACATGGTCCGCAGCCAGCCCTGTCTCCTTCTTCCCTCCTCTGTTCATGCTGGCTGACCGCATCCTCCAAGCGCTTAGCCGGTTCGCTAGACGGAGTTCGGCAGGCAGAGGAATACATATATACTACCGACTTCCGTGGCCGCTGCCGGCTCCAAGGCTGCTTAGAGGGTCTAATCCCTCCTTTGAACAGTCAAAGCTGAAGATGAACGGAGGCTGTGGCATCTTCTAACCCCTTTGTTCTTACATTCACGCACAGGCTGCTGGTTAGTTAACTAAGAACCGCCGAACTGATAACTAGCGCACCCATAACTAGTTATCTAGACCTCCGAGCATCCCGAGGGGTGGGAAATCGCCATGACCGCCTCGATAGAAGCCGCAGACGTTAGAGGTAGAGAAAACAGCCATGAAAGCGGCAACATGGGCCTGTCTTTAGGGCCACCGGAAGTTTCATCGTCCTCGTCTCAGCAGTCGACCCCAATCCCCGTACCAGCGAGCTACAGCCAGAGCAGCCGCAAGGACACTGGTTTGACCATATATCCTCAACCTCTTAACGAGCCCATGGGACAGCATGGCCTTGATGCTGCTCCACGAACCAGTGTCTCACTAGCTGCCTCTCTGACTGAGGTTCTCAACCCGCACGCCCGAGCAACGACCGCCGTTTCCAAGAATAAGATTGCCGAAACCCAGGCTTCTGATATCAGCTCAAAGGACAACAGCGCTTCTCTTGCTGATAGGCTTGTTGCAATATCCAATTCACAAATCAACAATATAGAAACAGAGAGGTCGACTCCTCGCTTATCTATTAAATCACCCTGTTATTTTCACCAGCGATTTGATGATGCGGTCAATATCGAACGAGTTCTGGATGAAGTAGTTAGTGATGAATGGATGTCGCATTCCCGATTGATGCAGACTGCTACTGGGGTTAGAGAGGTTTCCAAACATTTGCAACGACGGTCCATAAAGCTGGCAGTTAGAAATGTCATGATTGTCACCAAGGCACGCGATAACAGCCTTGTATACCTTACTCGAGAATTGGCCGAATGGCTTTTAAGCACCCCAAGATATGGCAGTGACCTCGGTGTCAACGTCTATGTGGATGCAAAGCTACGACTATCGAAGCGTTTTGATGCCCCTGGGTTACTGGACAAGGAATCAAGATATGAGCATATGCTCAAATACTGGACCCCGGATCTCTGCTGGTCACATCCTGAGAAGTTCGATCTGGTGATCACTCTCGGTGGTGATGGAACGGTTCTGTTCACTTCATGGCTTTTCCAGCGTGTTGTTCCCCCAATCCTATCATTTTCGCTAGGAAGCTTGGGCTTCTTGACCAATTTTGAGTTCTCCAAGTACAAAGAGCATCTCAACCAGATAATGGGAGATGTCGGCATGCGGGTTAATCTTCGCATGAGATTCACATGTACTGTGTACAGGTCAAACCCTAGGAATGGAAGCAAGGCTATTCCGGCTGAGGAAGTTGAACGGTTCGAGGTCGTCAACGAACTTGTCATTGATCGCGGGCCGTCTCCCTATGTCTCTAATCTGGAGGTCTATGGTGATGATGAACTCCTTACAGTAGTGCAGGCAGATGGCTGCATATTCTCAACACCAACAGGTTCGTATATCCGCTAACACACGAAGTATATCAATCCACTAATGCATATTCGTCAGGTTCAACGGCCTACTCACTCTCAGCTGGCGGATCTTTAATCCACCCATCTATACCAGCCATCCTACTGACACCCATCTGTCCTCACACTCTATCTTTCCGCCCTATGGTCCTCTCTGATACCCTTCTACTTCGCATTGCCGTTCCCCGTCACTCTCGCTCTTCAGCATACTGCTCTTTTGACGGCAAAGGTCGCATAGAGTTACGGCGTGGTGATTACGTGACTGTCGAAGCAAGCCAATTCCCATTTCCAACAGTTGTCTCCCAAAGTGGAGAATGGTTCCAAAGTGTCCGCCGCACGTTGCGCTGGAACGTAAGGGGAGCCGTTCAAAAGGGTTGGAACGGCAGGGAGGACTGTCCTAATAGTGAAGTTAATACCTTGCCGACCAATGCTGATAAGACTGTCGATTTTGGACAGCTTGATGAGGATGATGATAATGAACAAGATGATGATTGGGACATCGATACTGATACTAATACCGACATGGGCCAGGGCATCGACAGTGGCCTTGGACAGAGTGAATGCAGCAACTCTCCAAATACAGGGAGCAGTAGCCCGATTCACAGAGTGATGAGTTTACTGAACATTTGATTACTGAGACTCCCATATACCTACCCTACTATTTATTCCCCTTCAGCCTTTTTGTTTTTGTTTTTTTTTTTTTTTCCCTTATATTATGCTATTCTCTTAGAGTGGATTTCGGTTACAGGCCCGGCTCTTTCTTGATTTTTCTCAAAACTCCTTGTTTGGTCAACTGATACCTATATATGACCTAAACGCGGTTTGCTGACGCACCTCGACGTTGATACACTTAATGATCTCACGGCTCTTATGACTCACGAATTATGTCTTATCTTTATTCTTCCTCCCTGACTCAATTCTCAATTGCAATCCTACGTCCACTCACGGTTGTAGAGAATCATTATACTTGGGTTGTAAGCGATCAACAGTCGTCTTATAAACCTGGGGCAAGCCTGTGTCTTCAAAGGTGACACTATCGTCCAGAGCCATGGCCGCAATTGCCTTTCCGGCGAGGAAACATACCGGCATTCCATGACCATTGAAGCCAGCAAGAATCAGCTGGCCATGTTTTGAGGGTACTTCGCCAATATGGGGCAAGGAATCCGCAGAATACCCCATTACTGAATAATAAGTTCTATTAGTATCAACTAATTGCGAATCAAGTCCATTGAAAGCTAAAAAAAAAAAAGGGGGGGGGGGGGGGGGGGGGGGAGGATGGCTTACCACCCGTCCAGACTTCCTTAGAATATGCACCGCTATCTTCCCAGCCGATGAAGGTCCGTTGCATGTACCCATCAAAATACTCCTTAGCAATATCTATCAAGACTCCGTCATCCGGATTGTTATGCCATTGCTCCAGCAAGGGAGTAAATGTATGGCTTGCTCCGCCAACGATCATACTCCCGTCTGGGCGTGGAATGAGATAACCTCCTGCTCCAGAACCATGACGAGTAACATATGTGTTTTCTAGGGGCGGTGGTCCTTTCTTCTCGTCTGCCGCAGGAGGTACCACGATATGGCAGCATAAACCTTTGCAAGGAATAATTGCCTTTGCATACTCTGGAGCTAACGCAGATGTATACGCATTCGACGCTAGAATAAGCTTCTTTGCACGTATAGTCCCTCTATTATTACCAGTTGTGATCTTCCAGAATCCTTCTGCATCACGGCTGGGGCTGATTTCCAGCACTGGAGTGTTTGTTTGAAGATTCAATCCCTTGGAGACAGCAATTTCCAACAACCCGGATATAAATTTATACGGCCAGATATGGCCTGCTTGGAAAGAGACATACCCTTTTGCTCCCTTCACTTTAGTTTCCTTGAGATCATCCTCCGATAAAGGTTGTTCTGCTGTGGGAAATCGAATCACAGCGTCCTTCATAAAAGCATACTTCCCCTGTTGATAGGAGTCAGATAGCAAGGGTTCAACACCACGACGAACTTTGTCCATCACATCTTGATCAAAATAAATGTCTAGTGACCTGGTCAAAGTAAAATCACAGTCTATCTTCTCTCGTTCAATCACATCCGCTAGGATCTGGAGATGGGATATTTCGTATTTGACTATATCGGCTGCTGCTTCGACACCATGGCGAGAAATGAATTTAGATGCATGGCCGTACATTTCAGGTCGAAGATGGCCAGCTTTATCATTGTTACCGTTATATCAAGAGTATATATATAGACTTAGACGTACCATTTCTTCCTGTCGCCCCAGAGCACAGCTGTCTAGCTTCGAGCAGGACCGTGTTTGGCGGTGTCTCATTCCCCTGGAATATATGATATGCAACAGATGCTCCAGAGTACCCTCCACCAATGATCAAGATGTCACACTCAGATGGTAAATTAGGCGTGGATCTGTGAGTATCCAGCTTATGGGGTGATGTACGCCAGAACGGAGTATGACTCTCGAAGCCAGCGGCCGGCTGAGGATATGGCTTTGACTCCATCACTTTATAACTCGATTGGTGTTAACTTGAACAGATAGACAAAACTTAGGCATTTAAAGTCCTAGAATGCTTTTCAGACCTCCATATATATATCAGGATACGAAGAGGGGTCAGCTAGGTATGCAACCCATGATGATCCTATACCCAGCCTTGTACAATGTCAAACATACATGCAGGGCGTGTGACGAGCATATACTAGAAGACAGCAGATAAGGTCTCCATTGCTTTCATGATAACACTAATGTGAGGTAGATGTATATTTGTCAGAATGATAGCAGCAGATGAAGATAAATGATTGGTTCGAGCAATTCGAGCGCAATATAGGTGTTATTATTAGTAATAAAGATAAGCTTGATTAGATATAGTTATATATAGAATTTGTAGCCCCTTATATAGGTATAAGATAACTAAGCTATATCCTAATATACCCCCCTAGCTTATAGCTATATAAAAACTAAATATATATAAAAAGATAATAAAATAAAGCTACGAGACTTCCAGAATAGAAAAGAGTAAGCTAAAAGAAGATATAATAAGTATAAATAACTAATAATATAAAGTAAAAACTAAAATAGAGCCCTATAATAATTAGTATTATAGTATTTAAAATCTCCTTAAGGTTTTTAAATTCCTCCTATAGAAATTTCTAGATTTAAATAGTATCTTTAGTTTAAATCTAGAGCCTTTTTATTAAGCTCTTTAGATAGTTATCCTATTACTAATTAACTACTTAGCTTTATTAGGTACTTATTCTAGTTTATTTAGTAAAGATAAGGAGTAAAATAAGTATTAAAAATAATAAAATATAGTAGTAAATATATATAGCTAAATATTATAGATATTTTAATTTAGTATTCCGATACTAAAAAATAAGGAAAAAATATTATTCTATTCCTAATTAGAAAATTTAGAATAGGCTCTAACTATATTTTTTATTATAGATTTAAATAATTTAAGCACTACTTAATTAAATAATTAATTAGGCTAAGCTACTAAATAAATTCCTTATACTATTAAACTATAAGAGATTTAGTAAAGCTATCTATAGATATTTAATTAGTTAAAATCTAGATAATATTAACTTCACTATATTAGATCTATTTATATAACTAGTATTAATAGATATTAATATATCTAAGCTTAATATTAATTAATATACTATTCTTATTTATAAGGCTAACTATTTACTTATTATTATTATAAGGCTTGGTAGCTAAAGATACTGCGAGACTATAAACAAGCAAATGGTGAATATATAGATAAGATTAGTAGTAAGCTAATTACTAGCTTCTCTATAAGAGAATAAGTAATATAGTTTTTAAGTATAGAAGAGTCACATAGGTATCTTAGTAGAGAGGTATATAATCTATTATATAATCTAGTATTATAGTTACCTCTCCCTTCTCTAGATATTATCCCTAATACCTAATATTAATTAATCTTATTAGATCTAAGTCTATTAGTAGATTTATTAAATAGGTGTAAGAAAAAACACGTGTTATTAACGCCTTATTCTTCTAGATAGTTTACTAACTTATCTAGAAAAAAGAAGAATATATAAAGGCCTTCCTTTCCTACTTCTTTCTTCTTCTTCTTTCTTTTTCTTCTTCTTCTTCTTAATTAATTAATAATTTATAGGTTTAAAGACCCTAATTAAGCCTCCCGGCTCCTAGAAAACTAACTAATTCTAATATTTAGAGGTTAAGTAGTCCTACTCCCTTTTACTAAAATTTTTATTAAAAGTTAAGCTAACTACTCCTTTCTTTTCTTCTTTAAAAATATTACTTGATCTTCACTCTTATACTAGAAAGATAATCTAGTATATATTATAAAATATAATATATTTTATAAATTTAATACCCTTTAAATTTCTAATACCCTAATTCCTAGACTATTTTACTTAAATTCCCCTAGACTTTTCTACTATTTAATTAATTTTCCGATAAATACCCCTTATTTACTAAAGGATTAATTAGGATATTAAATATATCTATAATAATATATAATTAATTTAATATATTATTAGGTATATTTGATTTTTAGGAATTTACTAATAGGGATAGTATCTTTTAGGAGAGTACCTTATAAGAAGTACTTTAACTAACTAAGTTAGAGGGATATACTATATATTCTAGGAGGCATAAGGGGGATATATAGCGATTATTACTAAGCTAGCTACTACTATAAGCTAGTAAGTTAAGTAAAAAGCTAAAAATTCCTTATATTTTTAAATAAAATAATTTTACTAATAGTATTTAGATAGTTAAGATACTAAATATACTACGTTTTATTAATCTTAGAATAGTAATATTTAGATTAAAAGGTATAGGGTAGTTAGTAGCTCTAGTCCTTAAGTAAAAATATAGGGAATTATATAATTATTTAATAGAGCTAGTTTAAGAAATATAGTCTCGGGCTACTTAAATTAGAGGTACTACCTAAGCTTAATAAATTATAGGTACTATATAAAGGTATAAATACTCTACTCCCCTCTAGTACCCTTAGAATAATACTAAGTTTAATATATTTTTTTACTAAAATATATTATTCTAGTTTGGCTATAAAATATTAAAGAAGGCGAAGAATCTAGAATAGAAGAATATCTAGCTCTACTAGATTAATTAGTACTATAGACTAGTCTTTTCTAATAATTAAGACTATAAGTTATACTTTAGTATATAGAGTTAAGCTTTTTAGTTTAGTGGTCTTTCTTTATTTTAAAAATTTTATCTCTAAGTTTGAATCCGGAATAGTATTTAGGTAGCTAGATAGTTAATTAAATAGAGATCTAATTTCTTCTTTTCTAATCCTTTTTTAAGTCTTCTATCCCTATCTTATCTCCTACCTTAGTAAAACTATTAAAAACCCTTTCTTTCTAGGGAAAAAAAAAAAAATATAGATAGAAAGAGCTCATTTAATAGATAGGATATAGAATATCTCCTATATTCTTCCTATATTCTTTCTATATGTTGGCTAATATATAAGATAGAGCCATATATAGGTTGAATTCTCCTAATAGAAATTAGTAGAGTCTTTAAGTAGGAATCCTCTATCTAAATAGAATTTCTAGATATAGATTCGGAAATTACTAGAAATACTTATCTATTTCTTACTAATTCTAGATATATTCCCCTTTTAATTATTTAAGGCCTTTTAGCTTATTTTTAATAGGCCTAGGACTATTTTATTAAATAGTCCTAGTTTTATTAAGTTTTTTAGTCCTCTTCTAGTTTAATAATTTATTCTAAGAAATATATCTTAGGGTATAGATAGGAATTAATTATCTATAATTATCTGTGATTATTTGTAATTATTTAGATATTTCTCTTTTTAGGCTTTTTCAATATATTTTTAGTCTGATTCTTTAGTCTTTAGACCGTTTTATTTAGAAATCTATAAGAATTTAAGAGGAATAGTACCCTAAAG
>JACOIL010000118.1:0-32727 GCA_014839955.1 Trichophyton simii
TTATAGCCTATATAGTAGTTATTAACTTTATAGTAATAACTACCCCCTAGCTTACTAAAGGGGACTATATCTTTCTATATATTACTAGAATAGTTAAAAAAGTCTATATACTACTAAACTCCTCTAAGCTCTTAGTTCTTTAAAGAGGTCCCTTTTATATTCTATAGAAGGTATTACTATTAGTATATTACCTTATACTATCTAGTAGTTAGAAAATCTACTCTATTATCTCTATTATCTATCTTAAGCCCTATTATAGTGATCTAGCTAACTTTCTAATAAATACTAATCTCAAGCCTCCTTTTATCTATATTAGTAACTATAATAAGTAGAAGATTAAAAAACTTATTAGGATAGATAGAGATTAAGTTCTTATTAAATAGAAGGGTTATACTAATTATACCTAGAAGCTAATAATATTAATTAAGTAAGATATATTAGATATTTAGTATAGGTTTACGATACGTTATCTAAAGGGATATCTAAAGAAATCTATTATTTAAGTAATAGCTTCTTCCCTTACTTTTCTTTATAAGTTACTAGTAATATTAAGCTTACTATCCTTCTACTATATTTTATCTCTATTTTACTAATATCTTACTAGCTTCTTTATCTATTCTTATAATCTATACTTTTTAACTTTTATTAACTTTAACTTTTATTAAATTTACTTAATATATCTATATATCTATATTTTTTATATTTTATATCTATATTAACTACTCTTTTATTATTATTATATTAAATACTATAAATTCTACTATTATTTATAAATACCGTAACTTCTATTAAGAAAAAGGTAAAACTATTATATTTATTATATCTAGTAAGATATATTACTTCTATAAATCTACCCTATAAGATATATTTATCTATTTATAGAAATAACTAAATAACTTAACTACTATATTAGAATAACTATCTATATTTAAGGAAATAAAAGATACTAGATTATCTATCTACTTATATTTTAAAGGTAATAACTATAGTACTTTATACTTAGATAATAGTAAAAAATAAGGCTATAATAAGGGTTTATATTAAATTTTTATTACTAAAGATATAATTAATAATTTTACTACCTCTAAATTATCCTCTATTACTATATCCTTTATTACTACCTCCTTACTTATATCTATTAATCTAACCTCTTCTATAAATACCTTAAATACCTCGCCCTCCCTTAAGTATAAAAAGATTACTACTATCTAATCCTATCTTATTAATACCTCCTCTCTAGTATTAAAGCTATCTATAAAAGTATATTTAGTACCTCTAGTTATTAATACTATAATTATTAATATCCTACCTATAATATTCTCTATAAATTCTAATAGTATTACCTTTTATAGCCCCGTATTACTAAATTTTATAGAACTTTTAGTAGAATATATCTCTATAATTAATACTACTAAAATAATTAAGACTATTAGTAATACTATTAATATTACTTATAATTTTTATAACTAAGTTAATAATACTATTATCTCTAATAATATATACTAATCTACTATTATAGAGTATAATACCGCTATTTTATTTAATTATAAGACTTATTAATATTTACTTACTATAATAACTACTCTATTAGTTACTATATTAAACTACTAATAGATATTTATAAGGGTTATTAAAGTAATAATTACTATTACCTCCTATAATACTTTAATACTAGTTTAAGTAGCTGTTAGCTTACTTAGTACTAATAATAAGCTAAAGGTTACTAAAGAAACTACTTTTTAGAAGAAGGGTACTATACTCTAGTTTATACTATCTATATTTAATAATACTCTAATTAAGTAGATTAAGGCTACTATTTACTATTCCTAAGCTTATATTATTATAACGCCTTCTTTTTTTTCCTTATTAGGTTTAATATTTACTATAGGGTTTGATATCTATTATTAGTTCTAATATTACTAGAGTTAGTATTTATTATAGTATAGTAACTTCTTATATATCTAACCTTTCTACTATTTACTATTAGTTTAATATTTATTATTAGTCGTTATATTATTAGCTTTAGGTATTTTTCTTTTTACTAATATATTTCTTATTATATATCTAGCTTTCCCGCTTCTAGGAATATAGTATTATATATACTACCACTAATAGATAATATAATATCTGTTATTATAATATCGAAGATAACAATAGCTAGTTAATAATAATAAATAACTATATATCTATTTAATATTATAATATAGCGTGTCGTATACTACAATAGCCTTATTTATTTACTAAATATATAGCTACCTTTTAATCTATAGATTACTCTCTTTTATAAATTAATTTAGAAGCTAGTAGCTTAATCTCTATAATTTTATAAATAGAATTATTATTTTAATAGAGAGAAGTAATTAAGGGCTCTATTATATTTATTATTAAATAGAAAGAAGTAATACTAACGGAGTTTATCTTATCTATTAAATAGATAGAGGGAGGTAGTATATTTATTATAGTATTTAATAGAGTAATATAGAAAGGCTACTATTTAGCTTTATTTATATAGTAGTCCTTAATATTATACTAGATATAGCTAATAGAATTTTAGATATTATCTTTTATTTATTCCTCCTTTAGCTTAAAATATTTATATTAAATCTATTACTAATTATTAATTATAACTAGTATAATAGCCTTAATAGTATTAGAATAGAAAGCTACTTAATAATAAATATATATATTATAAATACTATTAAAAAATATTTCTATACTTATTTCTATTATTAGAATAGTAAGAAAGTCTCTTATAATATAAGTAAAGATAGAGAATTAAGCTTTATTTTATTACTACTATCTAATAATATCTATAATAATAAATTTATTAATACCTATATTATTATTAGATATAAATCTTATTATTATTAAATTTTAGAGTAAGATATATTTTTATATAGATATATATTAAGCTTATTTATATTATTATATTAGAATTTATTCTAGATTAGAGTAAAGTTCTCCCCTTATTATATAGTTTATATACTTTATAATAAAGTATATTCTATAGTATTATACTCCCTTTTATAGATAATTAATATTTAAAAATAAAATAAAGTACTAATATAATATTAGAAGATTTATTATAGTACTAGTTTATAATATTAAGTTTAGTTTATAGTATTATTAAGCTAAACTATAGTTATAAAGGAAGTAAGCTTAAATTTAAAATATATAATTATAGTAATAGTATAAAGATAACTTTTAGCCTTATAAGTTATTAAATAATATTTATATAGTTTTATAAGATCTTTATTAATAGTAAAATTAAGCTACTTTTATTAGAGATAAAATTTTCTAGTAAGGAGATCTTTTAGATTTTTTTAGTTATTAAAAATATTATTATAAACTAAAAATATCTTACTAATAGTAGAAATATAACTCTTTAATAGAGTAAAGATAAGAATATAATAAATATAGAGAACCTTATATAAATACTTGATCTAATTCTACTTAATTATTAAGAGTTAAAAGTAATATAACTTATTTCTAAATTTAGTATTAATATTAAACTATTAATTAATAAATATATTAATAGATTTCTTTAAATAAATAATATAATAAAGTATTAAGTAAGTTAAATTCTATTATATATAGTAGTTTATAATAAGTTTAATTTATTTCTTATTTAGATAGTAATAATAGAATACTTAAATATTAAAAAAGAATTCTAATTACTATAGGCTTCTTAAAATATAGATATAAATCTACTAAATCTTTAATATATATAAATAGAGAGAATCTTATAATTATTAGATTATTAGAAAATATATCTTAAAAAAAATAGAAGATAAATAGTATAATAAGGTATTACTTAAAAATATAAAGTTAGTAGCTTTATTAATAAATTAATAATTCTAGAAATTAATCTTTAAGTATAATATAATAGCTACTATATATAACTAAATAATATAAATAAAATAAGGAATATAAAACTATATCTTTATAAGTTTACTTATTTATTTATTAGTAATATCTTTAATAAAAGAAGAATTATTAATAATAAGCTTATTTTTTAAATTAGTATTAATCTTTACTATTATTATACTATTATTACTAATATTATTAGTAGTATAATTAAGGACTTTTTACTCTAAAGAGAATTATTAAAGAAGATATAGAATAGTATTTATAAGATTTTTACTAATATACTAACTATAGATTTCTTTAAAATTAAGTAGCTATTTATAGTATTCCTAATTATTATTAATACTATATACTATAACTATAATAAATACTATATTAAGTAGACTTATCTAATAGTTAAGAGTAATTAATACTTTATTTTTAGAAGGAAAATTATATATAATATTTTTATTATACTTTTCTTTAAAAATTATTAAGTATTTCTTAATTATAGTATAATTTAGTATATATATATCTTAATCTTAGCTTATTAATTATATTAAGTACTAGAAGTATATATTATTAATAAAGGAGAAGGCTAATTTAATTAAGAGAACTATTTAAATAGTAATATTAAAGATATTTACTTTTATAAATTTAAGTAAATTTATCTTAATTATATATTAGTTATAATCTAATAAATATTAGAATCTTTTATAATTTATTTTTAGATAACCTTTATTTAAATAAAAAGAAATAGTTTCTTTACTAGATATAACTAATATTCTAGCTAAGCTACTAAATATACTACTTTAATAATAAAAATAATATTTTAAACTAATATACTCTTTTATATTCTTTATCTTAAATTAAATAAAGAAGGATAAATAAGTTATAATTAGTAAGTAGTAGATATATTAAACTATAGGGGTTATACTTAATAGAAGAGTATATTTAATAAAAGCTTTTTAGAAGGTTTCTATTCTTATTTTACTACTCTATATCTAAATCTTATTATTTTTAGAAAGAGAGATAGAAAATATCTTCTACTATTCTAAAAATATAATTTAAATATCTTTAGAGTATAGAATTATAAAAATAATATCCCCTTTTTACTTATACCCTCTATTAGAGTAGATACTAGAAGAGAGAGTATAGATAATTTTAGTAATAGAATAGTTTTAAGGTAGAGAGGTAATAAATAAATCGCGGAGTAATAGGGAGGCTAAAATACTTTCTAGAGAATTATTTATAGAAGTATTATTAAGAGAGGGTATAATTACTAGTTAAGATTCTTAAGATAAGTAGATAAGTAAATAGTTAAAAGTAGATAAGTAAAGTCTAAATTGCGACTCTCTATTTAAGATAGTAGTAATAGCTTTAAAATATCTATTACTATTAGTAAGAACTATAGTAGGAACTTTAATAGGGGAATTATAGCTTTATTACTCTAGTAGAAGGGAGCTACCTAGCTAGTTAGACTATAATATAGTATTAGTTAACTAACTACTAGAAAGTATAGAAGAAGAGATATTAGTTATTATACTAGGGGTATAATAATAGAGGATATAAATAAAGAGAATAAAGAAGATAGAAAAATATAAAAGATAAATTCTAATAAATATAAGATTAATTACTTATATAGTAATACTAGTTAAAATTAATATTTCTTTTATTATATTTTAGAGTAAATAAATTTTTTTTAAATTTTAATTAGTAGAATTTAAGTTATAAAGAAGATAGATAAAGAAAAATAGTTTAACTAATAATAACTAGCTATAAATAGAGTAGAATAATAAGAACTACTAATAATAAACTAATAACTATAATTAATAACTAATAGAAAAAAGAAATAATAAATAAAAAAAAGATCTAATAAATATTAGAATTCGGAATACTTATAATAAAAAAGAAAAAAGGGTAATATATTAGATTATTTAATTACTACTTATCTAATACTATATTATAAGTAGTAGAAGAAATATTCCCCTTAGTATATTTAAATAGGGATTTAGTATTATTATTTTATCTCTTTTAAGGAGATTTTGTTATACTATATAGCTATACTAGTAATAATTAAGCTAATAACTAATATATTATTAAGCCCTATATATATATATATATCTTCTTCTTTCTAATTACTACTAAGAACTAGTAATTAATTCTTATTCTAATTTATATATATATTCTATATTTATACTATATCTATATTATTTAATAACTAGTATTATAGTATTTATTACTTACTAAATCTTATAGTTCTAATTACTTTATTATTAAGGGTGTTCCTTTACTATTATTATAGAGATTAAATAGATAACTTATTTAATTTAAAATATATTAAGTAACGTAGAAAGTATATAGAGAGATTTACTACTAGAGATAGTAATACTACCTATAGAGCTATACTCTAATAGAGACTTTTATATAAAATCTAAAGCTTATAAAGTAGAGGTATTACTATTAGAATCTCTAGAACTCAAGGTATACTTTATTATAAAGTAGGAGTATTTAGAGAAGAAGGCTAGAGATATAGAGGAATAGTTAGAGCTCTTATATTAATAGTAGTATAATTAGCTACTTAAGTAGTAGATTAATATACTAATAGCTAAGCTAGCCTAGTATAAGCTATCTATAGAAGCTATTAGTAATACTATTATTATAAAAGAGCTAGAAGATAAATAGAATTTATTAGCTAAAGAATTAATAAATAAAGAGATACTATACTAATCTATATCTTCTATAAGCTTATAGTATATATAAATCTATATTAAAATATCTTTAATACTAATTTTAATATTTATAGTAAACTATCTTAAGGAAACTATATTTATAACTATCTATAATTATAATTATCTACTACTATTTATAGAAGTCCTACTATAAGCTTAAAACTTAAAGAATAATTATTATAAAAATATATCTATTAGAAAATCTATTAATAAGCTAGATATAATAAATATTAAAGAGCTAGAAGTATTTATTTAAGCTAATACTACTTATTATATATATTAAGCTTATTATTTTTAAAATAATAACTACTTATATAAGATATATAAAGCTATATTATATTTTAATAAAAGTTTAATTATTTTCTAAAATATTTATTTTTTTAATATATTTATACTTCTAATTTAGACTAAATTTATTACTTAAATATAAAAGTAGATAAAGGATCTAATTTAAGCCTCTATTAATTATTAAAAATAGTATATATATTTTAAATAGTATAAAAATTAATTAATTTATATTTTTACTACTAAATTATAGAGTATAGAATAGTAGCTTACTAGTCTTTATATAGAAGAGTAATAAAAGATATATCTTTTTAGTAAAATACTACTATTAATAAGTTATAATTTTAGTAAATATACTATATATATTAAGGACTTTATCTATAAATAATTACTTTTTAAACTTAATATAATTAAAAAAATAATACTAAACTATTTATTAAAAATTTAAAATAGAGAATTTAATATATAATTAATTCTATAGAGAATTATTTTAAATTTATATAACTAATTATAAAATACTATAAGTAGAGATAGAAAAAATTAATTTA
Organism: Trichophyton simii; assembly: GCA_014839955.1. Lineage (NCBI taxonomy): Eukaryota > Fungi > Ascomycota > Eurotiomycetes > Onygenales > Arthrodermataceae > Trichophyton > Trichophyton simii. The sequence goes on from JACOIL010000118.1 coordinate 7,412, forward strand.
ATAAAAAATAAAAAAAAGATATATTAGATTTCTAATTTAGGGTATAAGATTACTATAAGGTATATCTTTAAAGTAAATATATAAATATTTAGTACTTTATTTAAAATTAAATTATAGATACTAAGGCTCCTATAATTAAGATTAATAGAAAGAATAAGGAGTAAGGAGATAAGATAAAAAATATCTAAAGTAAGTTATCTATACTATATTAGCTACTATAGAACTTTTAAGTTAGTATAAGTACTAACTTAGCTTCCTAATCTCTATAAAGGTAGAAATAAAATATAAAGTATAGAATATTTTAGCTCTAATTAATTTAGATATCTAAATAAACTATATTAGTTTTTTCTAAATTAAGAATAATAATATTACTCTAGTAAGTTATAATCTAATAATAGTAGAGGCTATTAATAAAGTTTAGATTAAGTTATATAATTAATACTAAGTATATATTATAACTATAAACTATAATAGAAGTATTTAAATAAGGATATATCTATTTTAAATTATAAATCTAAAAGGTTATACTCTAATATTAGAGCTTCTATAGTTAAAGGTAATTAATTCTAATATTAACTAAATAGATAGTAACTTCTATTTCTAAATACTTAATATATAGCCCCTAATAGAGATAAAGGATACTATTAAGAAAATACTTACTAAAGTAAAAATATATATTAGTATAGTTTCTTTTATATAAAAATCTACTAAAATTAAAGATATACTTAAGTATATTAAGCCCTATATATATCTTTTCTTTAAAGAATATACTATAAGTACTCTACTATCTTTAAGGGTAGAGTACTATATAAACTTAGAATCTAGTATAAAACTATCTTTTCTACCTATCTATAATCTATTAGGCCTTAAACTTAATATACTTTAGGACTATATAGATAAAGTACTTAAGAAAGAATAAATTTAGCTATCTTCTAATTTAGTTAGAGTACCTATTTTATTTATTTCTAAGAAGGATAATATTATATATTTATATATAGACTATTAGTATCTTAATAATATTACTATTAAGAACTAGTATCTACTACTACTAATTAGTAAACTTTTAAATAGATTAATTTAGGCTAAATACTTTATTAAATTAGATTTAAGGGATACTTATTATTATATATCTATTAGATAGGAAAACTAGTAGAAAACTACCTTCTATATCTATTATAGGTACTTTAAGTATTAAGTACTATCTTTTAAATTTATAAATATATCTACTATATTTTAAGTATATATTAATATAATTTTTACTAATCTATTTAATAATTTCTATATAGTCTATTTAAATAATATTCTAATCTTCTTAAAAATTTAGAAGAAATATAAGATATATATTATAGAGATTTTAAAATACCTTAAGAAGGCTAAACTCTACTTAAAGATCTTAAAATATAAGTTTAAAGTTTAATAAATTATATTCTTAAACTATATAATAGAGTCTAATAAAATTAAAATAGAATAAAACTATATAGTTACTATTATTTAGTAGCTAATATTTAAATTAGTAAAAGATATATAGTTTTTTTTAAACTTTACTAACTTTTATAGATACTTTATATATATTTATTTCTAAATTATAATACTACTTTTTAAAATTACTAAGAGTTATAAAAAGAGAGAATAGAAGCTATCTTTTTAGTAGACTTTAGCTATATAGAGTTTATTTAATAATTTTAAGAAAAGCTTTATAATAGTATCTTTATTTATATATTTTAATTTAAAAAAATATATTTAAGTAGAAATAGATACTTTAAATTTTATAATAGTAGCTATATTATTATAGTTAAAGAAAGATATACTCTAGTATCTTATAGTTTACTAATTATATAAGTTTACTAAAGTAAAAATATATTATAATATCTATAATAAGGAACTACTAATAATAATTATAACTTTTATTTATTAAAGATACTATTTAGAGGGTAGTTAAGCTTTAGTAAAGATTTACTCTAATTATACTAATTTATAGTACTTTATAATAATAAAAGTACTTAATAAGTAGTAGAATAAATAAACTAAATAACTTAGTATATATAATTTTATATTATTATATTACTCTAGAAAGTATAATTCTATAAATATATTTAGCTATTAAATAAACTATACTAAATTCTACTATAGAGAGATTCTTTTATTTATATTATAATAGAAGCTTTAATATAAATATAAGAACTATAATTATAAGCTTATAGAAGTAATTTTAATTCTAGTAAACTATATATAGATATATAATAGTAAAACTAACTATATATAGCTACTAATCTAAACTTTTAGTATACTTTTAATATAAGAAAGATACTTTAAATTTAAAATAAATATCTCTAATAATATTAGAATATAGCTCCTATATTATCTTATATTATATCTAATATTAGTAGTAGTTATATCTAGTAAGGTAGTTTATAAGAATATATCTAAACCTTTAAGCTTACTTATTAAATAAATTTAAGATCTTAATATATTTATTATTAAATAAATTATAGAACTTAAAATATAGAGAGATCTTATATTAAATAATATTAGATAGTCTCTAAACTAGAATAGAATTATTTAAATTAATAGAAAGATATATATTTCTAACTAGTATATATTAATTACTAAAATACTCTATACTAACTATAATAATCTATAGAGTAGCTACTTTAGTAAGAAGTATACTTTAGAGGCTATATTTAGAAAGTATTATTAGTATAGACTTTTTAGTAATATTTTATAGTATATAAGTATTTATAATATATATTAATAAGTTAAACTATACTATTATAAACCTTATAATAAATTAGACTCTATATTATTATTAAAAAAACTAATAAAGACTATTATTATAGATTTTATTATTAGTTTACCTTCTATATCTTAGAAATATTAAATATATAATACTATTTTAGTAGTAGTAGATATCTTTAGTAAGTTTATTATCTATCTACTATATATTAAGATTATTACTACTAAAGAGATAGATAAATTATACTATAAGTATATTTTTTCTATCTTTAATATATTTAAAAATATAATATTAAATAGAGGGGTACTTTTTATATTTAAATATTAGATAATACTATATTATTATTTTAATATAAAAAGGTATCTTTTAACTATCTTCTATCTTTAAATAGATAAATAAATAGAATACTAAAATTAAATACTAGAATACTATCTAAAGTACTTTATTAACTTCTATTAGAATAATTAGACTAGGTAGTTATCTATAGTATAGTTAGTATATAATAGCTTAAAGTAAAGCTTAATAGATAAGACCCTAATTAAAGCCTTAATAGATTACTATTTAGAGCTTATAATTAATATAAATAAAGAGTTATCTACTTTATAAGAAGTAATAAACTATATATAGAGTTTAGTATCTATATACTTCTATTTAATTATAGAATTAAAAAAGGTAAGAGTAATTTAAAAAACTTACTATAATAGAAAAAGAAAGTTATTAAAATTTAAAGTAGATAAGCTTATATATTATACTATACAGCTATACCAGCGATGACTAAGCTGATAACTAATATATTATTAAGCCCTATATATATATATATATATCTTCTTCTTCCTGATTGCTACTAGGAACCAGCGATTAGTTCTTATTCTAATCTATATATACGTTCTATATCTATATTATACCTATATTGCCTAATAATTAGTATTATAGTACCTACTACTTACTGAGCCTTATAGTTCTAATTACTCTATTATTAAGGGTATTCCTTTACTATTATTATAGAGACTAGATAGATAACTCGTTTAACTTAAAATATATTAAATAACGCAGAAAGTATATAGGGAGGTTTACTATTAGAGGTAGTAGTACTACTCGTAGAGCTATACCCTAGTAGGGACTCTTATATAGAGCCCGAAGCTTATAGAGTAAAGATATTACTACTAGAATCTTCAAAATCTAAAGCGCGCTCTACTATAGAGTAGAAGTATTTAGAGAATAAGATTAGAGATATAGAGGAATAGTTAGAGCTCTTATACTAGTAGTAGTATAATTAGCTACTTAAGTAGTAAATTAATATACTAATAGCTAAGCTAGTCTAGTATAAGTTATCTATAAAGGCTATTAGTAGTACTACTATCGTAGAAGAGCTAGAAGGTAGGTGGGACTTATTAGTCGAAGAATTAGCGGATAAAGAGATACTATACTAATCTATACCTTCTATAAGCTCGCGGCGTATATAGATCTATATTAAAATACCTCTAATACTAATCCTAATACCTATAGTAAACTATATTAAGGAAACTACACCTATAGCTATCTATAACTATAACTATCTACTACTACTCGCGGGAGTCCTACTATAGGCTTAAAACTTAAAGAATAACTACTACGGGAATATACCTATTAGAAAATCTATTAAGAAGCTAAGTATAATAAGTATTAAAGAGCTAGAAGTATTTATTTAAGTTAGCGCCACTTATTATATATATTAAGCTTATTATTTTTAAAATAATAATTACTTACGCAAGGTATATGAAGCTATATTATATTTTAATAAGAGCTTAATTAATTCCTAGAATATCTATTCTTTTAATATATCTACGCTTCTAACCTAGATTAAATTTATTACCTAGATATAAAAGTAGATAGAGAACCTAATTTAAGCCCCTATTAACTATTAAAGATAGTATATATACCTTAAGTAGTGTAAAAATTAATTAGTCTATACTTTTACTACTAAATTATAGAGTATAGAATAGTAGCTTACTAGCCTTTATATAGAAGAGTAATAAAAGATATATCTTTTTAGTAAAGTACTACTATTAATAAGTTATGATTTTAGTAAGTATACTATATATATTAAGGACTTTATCTATAAGTAATTACTTTCTAAGCTTAATATAATTAAAAAGGTGATACCAGGCTATTTATTAAGGATTTAAGATAAGGAATCTAATATATAATTAACCCTATAGAGGGCTACTTCAGGTTTATATAATTAATTATAGAATACTATAAGCGGGGATAAAAAAAATTAATTTAATAAAAAATAAAAAAGAGATATATTAGATTCCTAACCTAGAGCGTAAGACTACTACAAGGTATACTTCTAGAGTAAATATATAAATACTTAGTGCTTTACCTAAAATTAAACTATAGATACTAAGGCTCCTATAGCTAAGGCTAATAGAAAGGATAAGAGATAAGAGGATAAGATAAAAAATACTTAAGGCGAGCTATCTACGCTACGTTAGTTATTATAGAACCCTTAAATTAGTATAAGTACTAACTTAGCTTCCTAATCTCTATAAAGGTAGAAATAGAATATAGAGTATAGAATATCCTAACCCTAGTTAACTTAGGTACCTAAATAAACTATATTAGCTCTTTCTAGACTAAGAATAATAGTATCACTCTAGCGAGTTATAATTTAATAGTAGTAGAGGCTATTAATAGGGCCTAGATTAAGTTATATAGTTAATACTAAGTATATATTACGGCTATAGACTATAATAGGAGTACCTAAATAAGGATATACCTATTCTAGACTATAGATCTAAAAGGTTATACTCTAGTATTAGGGTTCCTATAGTTAAAGGTAATCAATCCTAATATTAACTAAATAGGCGGTAACTTCTACTTCTAGATACCTAATACGTAGCCCCTAATAGAGGTAGAGGATATTATTAAGAAAATACTTACTAAAGTAAGAGTATATATTAGTATAGTTTCTTTCGCGCGGGAACTCGCTAAAGCTAAAGATATACCTAAGTATATTAAGCCCTATATATACCTCTTCTTTAAAAAATATATTATAAGTACTTTATTACCTCCGGGGGTAGAGTACTATATAAATTTAGAATCTAATATAAAACTATCTTTTCTACCTATCTATAATCTATTAAATCCTAAACTCAATACGCTCCGGGACTATATAGATAAAATACTTAAGAAAAAATAAATTTAGTTATCTTCTAGTCTAATTAGAGTACCTATTCTATTTATTCCTAAGAAGGATAGTACTATACGTTTATATATAGACTATTAGCGTCTTAATAATATTACTATTAAGAATTAGTATCTACTACTACTAATTAGTAAACTTTTAGATAAGTTAGCTTAAGCTAAATACTTCACTAAATTAGATCTAAGGGATACTTATTATTATATATCTATTAGGTAGGAAGACTAGTAGAAAACTACCTTCTATACCTATTATAGGTACTTTAAGTACCGAGTACTACCTTTCGGACTTATAAATATACCTACTATATTCTAGATATATATTAATATAGTTTTTACTAATCTACTTAATAATTTCTATATAGTCTACTTAGATAATATTCTAATCTTTTTAAAGACTTAGAAGGAATATAGAGCGTATATTATAGAGATCTTAAAATACCTTAAGAAAGCTAGACTCTATTTAAAGGCCTTAAAATATAAGTTTAAAGTCTAATAAATCATATTCTTAGGCTATATAATAGGGCCTAATAGGATTAAAATAAAATAGAACTATATAGCTACTATTATCTAGTAGCTAGTACCTAAATTAGTAAAGGATATATAGTCCTTTTTAGGCTTTATTAACTTTTATAGATACTTTATATATACTTATTCTCGAGTCGTAGCACCACTTTTTAAAATTACTAAGGGTTATAAAAAGAGAGAGTAAAAGCTACCTTTTTAGTAGACTTTAGCTATATAGAGCTTATTTAATAATCTTAAGAAGAGCTTTATAATAGTACCTCTACTTATATATTTTAATCTAAAAAAGTATATCTAGATAAAAATAGATACTTCGGATTTTGTAGTAGTAGCTATATTATTATAGCTAGAGGAAGATATACTCTAGTACCTCGTGGCCTATTAATTATATAAGTTTACTAAAGTAGAAGCGTATTATAATACCTATAATAAGGAACTACTAGTAATAGTCGCGACTTTTACCTACTAGAGGTACTATCTAAAGGGTAGCTAAGCCCTAGTAGAGATCTACTCTAACTATACTAACTTATAGTACTTTATAATAACGAAAGTACTTAATAAATAATAGAGTAAATAGATTAAGTAACTTAATATATATAATTTTATACTATTATATTACCCTAAGAAGTATAATTCTATAGACGTATCTAGCTATTAAATAAACTATACTAAGTTCTACTATAAAGAGGTCCTTCTACCTATATTATAGTAGAAGCTCTAATATAAATATAAGGATTATAATTATAAGCTCGCGGAAGTAGCCTTAGTTCTAATAAGCTATATATAGATATATAATAGTAAAGCTAACTATATATAGCTACTAACCTAAACTTCTAATATACCTCTAATATAAAAAAGGTACCTTAAGTCTAAAATAAATACCTCTAATAATATTAGAGTATAGCTCCTATGCTATTTTATATTATACCTAATAGTAGTAGTAGCTATATCTAGTAAGATAACCTATAAAGATATACCTAAACCTTTAAGCTTACTTATTAAATAAATTCAAGGCCTTAATATATTTATTACTAAATAAATTATAGAGCTCGAGATATAGGGAGACCTTATACTAAATAATATTAGATAGTCTCTAGATTAGAATAAAATTATTCGGGTTAATAGAAAGGTATATATTCCTAATTAATATATATTAATTACTAAAATACTCCGTACTAACTACGATAACCTATAGAGTAGCTACTTTAGTAAAAAACGTACCCTAGAGGCTATATCTAGGAAGTACTATTAGTATAGGCTTTCTAGTAATATCTTTTAGTATATAAGTATCTATAATATATACTAATAAGTTAAGCCACGCTATTATAAGCCTTACGGCGAACTAGGCTCTATACTACTACTAAAAAGGCTAATAGAGATTATTACTATAGACTTTATTACTAGCCTATCTCCTATATTCTAGAGGTATCGAATATATAATACTATTTTAGTAGTAGTAGATATCTTTAGTAAGTTTACTATCTACTTACTATATATTAAGGCTATTACTACTAAAGAGATAGGTAAACTATACTACAAGCGTATCTTTTCTATCTTTAGTATATCTAAAAATATAGTATTAAATAGAGGCGTACTCTTTATATTTAAATACTAGGTAATATTATACTATTATTTTAGTATAAAAAGGTGTCTTTTAACTACCTTCTATCCTTAGATAGATAGATAGACGGAATACTAAAACTAAATACTAGAATACTACCTAAGGTACTTTATTAACTTCTATTAGAATAATTAGATTAAATAGTTATCTATAGCGTAGCTAGTATATAATAGCTTAAAGTAAAGCTTAACGGGCAAGGCCCTAGCTAAAGCTTTAATAGATTACTACTTAGAGCTTATAATTAATATAGATAAAGAGTCGTCTACCTTATAGGAAGTAATAAACCACGTATAGAGCCTAGTATCTATATACTTCTATTTAGTTATGGAGCTAGAAAAGGCGAGAGTAGTTTAAAAAGCTTACTATAATAGAAAAAGAAAACTATTAAAATTTAAGATAGGTAAGCTTATAATACTTAAATTTAAGAATCTATATATACTATATCTAGCTAGAAAGCTAGATTATACCTATCTAGGCCCGTTTAAAGTCCTAGAGGCCTAGAGTTTATAGTCTTATAAGCTTGACTTACTACTAACCTATAGTAGTATATACCTAGTATTCTATATCTCGCTATTAGAGCCTTATAAGTCTTAACTAGGGGAAGATCTATTACTACTACTAATACTAGTTAATAACGAAGAAGAGTATCAAGTAAAAAAGATTCTAGATACTAAATTAAAGCGAGGTAGACCTTATTACTTAGTAAAATAGGAAGGATAGATATATACTTATAATAGCTAGGAGTCTAAGGAGTATATATAAGAAATAGAGGCCTTAGAGTAGTTCTTATATTAGGAATCTTAATATAAAGTGCGCGGATCTATAAGGCCGGGATATAAGAAGCGGAAGAAGAACCTTGAAGAATTAGATATCTAAAAATAAGGCTCTCTAGGTACCCTTAATCTTACTTACTCTATAAGCCCCTTATATAAAATAACTTAACTATTAGTATATAGAAATACCTTAAAAATAGAGAGAGTACCTACTATAATTCTTACTTTAATTCTATAACCCCTAATACTAATATAATTACTTAATTTTATAACCTATTATATACTAGTCCTATAGAATAAATACTTCTAAATAGAAATACTATATCTTTTAACTCTTTCTACTATTATTTTTCCTATAAATAGGTTTTTTATATAGTTTTAGTAAGAAAAGGCGTAGGGAGTTAATATTTTTATTTAGCCTAAAGGCCCCGAATTTTAATAACTAAAGGCCCGTAAGCTATAATAGAAAAAATAAAGTTAAAGCCTAAAGGCTAGCCTAACTAACTAACTAATATAAAAAATAACTAATAAATTACACTTAGCGAGAGCTACGGGGGTAGCTAAAGCCACAATAGCGGGGAGGATAGCTATAGTAGCGGGGTAAGGTAATAGTAGTACTAGCTGCGGTATTAGTAGTAGTAGTAGTAGTAGGAAGTAATAGAAAGTACTTAGGAGGTATAGCTACGTATACTATAACTTCGAATTAAGATCTAGGGGCTATAAATAGAATATCTTCTCCCTTAGAAGATATAGAAAATATAGGAGTACTAGATAGTATACTAGAAAGAGTAGTACCTACTAAGGGGCTTTCCTCTAACTAGCAGTGCTCGGCCTCCTCTTAATAAGTATAGTAGGTTTATATAGATATAAGTCTAGCTATATAAGTATAAGTAGACTACTTAGTAAGCCGGGAAACTATTAGTTAATAGTATAGCTAATTAAGCTCCTTATAGTATAAGACGACTACTATACTAATTTAGGCTTTAAAAGCCCAAATCTCTAGCCTAAGAAGGTAGAGCTAGCGTAACTTAGGGGAGTTAGGCTTCTAAATATACTATTAGTTTGAAATATTAATAAATAAATACTAAAAAATATAAGGAAACTTACCCTTTCGCACGCTTAATATACTAAGTAGTACTAGGTATATTAGTAGTTAGATCTAGGCTTATAAAACTCCTCTAGATTATAGAGGAGGGGGAAATAATAGTAGTAGGGGGCGTTACTATAAGAAGAAACGTACTACGAGTTAGTATACCTAATCTTATTATTATATTTTATTAATTACTTAATAAATATATCGATAATAAGAAAGCTAATAGAACTAAGCTAATTATATTAATTATTATATTAATTACTATATTATAGCTCTTAATATAATAAGTTAATTATAAGAAGTAAGCCTAGATATCTAGGGTGCGAAGAACAGTAGCTAAAAGTAAATAGGGAAGTCCTAAGGATAATAGTCTAAAATAGCGGCAAAAATATAGTTTTTCTCTAAATAAAAAGGGGGGATATTATAAATTAGGGTTATTTTATTAAAAATCTAGTAGGGAATAGGGATATTATTAGGAAACGTAGTAAAAATTAGGCTCTATCCTAAGATAGAAGCAAGATATACCTAGGGATATCTTATTATAGCTACTAGGCCCAGTAGCTAGCTTGTAGTATATATAATAAATATTAAAACGCTTATAGCTTATATAAGGAATATTAAAACATATACTAAGCTCTAGAGGATATATAATATTATATTAATCTACTTACCCTATAAAGCTATATCCTAAACTCGCGTGTGGAGAAGGCTACTTTATAAGCTATAGAAAGCTATAAAATAAATATAAAAAGAGTATTAAATATATACTAAATACGCTAAAAAGGCCGTTTATATATAATAGGAGGACTTATAGTAGATCAGCAGGAAATATACTAGGTAGTAGTAGTAAAAAGGATATAGAGAAGGCTTAAATTTAATAATAGGGGGCCTTATTATAATATTAATATTTATAATAAGCTCGAGCTATAGCTTAGTATAAAAAAAATAAGCTAAGTATATAATACCCTACTAAATTTGGTACTACGTGATACTATATTAATTTTAAATATACTATATAATACTAGACTAGCTAGAGCGCTATATAATATCCTAATCTAGTCTAGTCTGTGATTATACCGCGTACGTAACTTAAGAATATATATAGAGAGTAGGAATTAACGCTATATACCTACGATGCGAACTACTAGTAAATTTATATAGTAAATAATATACTTACTATATTTTTAATATTTTTACCCTTATAAGTTATCGGGAACGGCTCTATTAAAGGGGGGGGTAATTATTATACTATATAGCTATACTAGCGATAACTAAGCTAATAACTAATATATTATTAAGCCCTATATATATATATATATATCTTCTTCTTCCTAATTGTTACTAGGAACTAGCGATTAGTTCTTATTCTAATCTATACACACGTTCTACGTCCATATTATACCCACATCGCCTGATAACTAGTATTGTAGCGCCTACTGCTCACCGAGCCTCATATTATAATACTTAAGTTTAAGAATCTATATATACTATATCTAGTTAGAAAGCTAGACTATATCTATTTAAGCCTATTTAAAATTTTAGAAACTTAAAGATTATAATTTTATAAGTTTAATTTACTACTAACCTATAGTAGTATATATTTAGTATTCTATATCTTACTATTAGAGTCTTATAACTCTTAATTAGGGGAAGATCTACTACTACTACTAGTACTAATTAATAGTAAAAAAAAATATTAAGTAGAAAAAATTCTATATATTAAGTTAAAATAAGGTAAACTTTATTACTTAGTAAAATAGAAAGAATAGATATATATTTATAATATTATACTATACAGCTATATCAGTGATGACTAAGCTGATGACTAATATATTATTAAGCCCTATATATATATATATATATATCTTCTTCTTCCTAATTACTATAAGGAACTAGTAATTAGTTCTTATTTTAATCTATATATATATTCTATATCTATATTATATTTATATTATCTAATAATTAGTATTATAGTATCTACTACTTACTAAGCTTTATAGTTCTAATTACTCTATTATTAAGGGTATTCCTTTACTATTATTATAGATACTAAATAGATAATTTATTTAACTTAAAATATATTAAATAACGCAGAAAGTATATAGGGAGGTTTACTACTAGAGGTAGTAGTACTACTTATAGAGCTATACCCTAGTAGAGACTCTTATATAGAGCCTAAAGCTTATAGAGTAGAGGTATTATTATTAGAATCTCCAGAATCTAGAGCGCGCCCTACTATAGAGTAGAAGTATTTAGAGAATAAGACTAAGAATATAGAGGAATAGTTAAAGCTTTTATACTAGTAGTAGTATAATTAACTATTTAAGTAGTAGATTAATATATTAATAACTAAACTAGTCTAATATAAGCTATTTATAGAGGCTATTAGTAGTATTACTATTATAGAAGAGCTAGAAGATAGATAAAACTTATTAGCTAAAGAATTAGTAGATAAAGAGATATTATACTAATCTATATCTTCTATAAGCTCGTGGTATATATAGATATAGCGTCACGTGTGCCACCACTAACAAACGATATAATATCCGTCGTTATAATATTGAAGACAACTTTAGCTAGTTAATAATATAATAAATAACCTTATATCTATCTAATATTATAACGTAGTGTGTTATATACTATATTTTAGTAGTATATCTCGGTGTTGATCTAATAGTACTAATAGTCTTTAAAATACCACTAGATACGATATTAATAGGTTCTAATAAAGCCTATAAGCACTATAATAGTTTAGATATTATTAGAGTTAGCGGACTTGAGATAAATAATATTACTTAATTATATCTATTAGACTATACCTAATTAGATAATATAGTAGATAGTTATACTATTCTATATTACCGCCTTATATCTATAGTACGATACCCGTCTTAATATAAAGAGTTAGTATATAGCTTAGTAAACTACTAGATATACCTAATCTCTATTAATACCTAATATTTATTAATAGTCCTGCGGTTTAGACTACTAGATTAGGACTACTAAACTAGGATAGACGGTCGTTATAACTACCTCTTTTAGTAGGTGGCTACTCTACTCTAATAGTAATATTAGGAGTAATAACTTTTACTTCTCCTATCCCCTCTAATATTACTATTTTCTCTTTAAATATCTTTACCTCTATATAGTATATACTAATATTTAGCTTTTATTCTTTATATATTATTAATCTTTGTATTATCCTTTATATACTATTCTACCCTACTTATATACTACCTTATTATATACTACCTTATTCTAGTATAAGTAAATTATTTTAATAGTATTAAGATATTATATCTATCGTTATATATTCGAGATACTAATATATTAGTAAACTCCCCTACTATAGATAGAGATTCAAGCTTAGAATAGGAGTCTACCTTTAGGAATATATATAGTTATCTATAAATCTCTATATATATTACTTACGTCTAGGACTATTATAAAGATATAACGTAGAGTATATTAAATAAGGCTCTAATATTAACTAATTTCTTATATATTTATAGTATTATCTTTATCTTACCGGAGTCCTAATTCGCCCCCTATATAGCTATACTCCTCTCCCTCTGGGACTCTCCTAATAGCTAGGTAAGACTTATAAGGGAGTAATTTATATATCTCTAGCTCTTTAGAAAGGGTCCTAATAAGAGACCCTTACTAGTAGCTATTGATCTATTAGACGCCTTAGAACTACCGGCCCCTAAAGATATAGTAAGTTTAAGATAACGCTTAACTAAACTAGATATAAAATAGAAGGATCTATAATACTAGGAGGTAGACTATAAGTCTCTTAAGCTATATCTCTATTAGGTAACTAAATATCTAGCTAACTTCTAGTACCTCGAGATTACTATATGAGACTAGCTATATAACTTATATTAGGAACTATAACTAATATATAACTAACTATATAATAAGGAATACTAACTATAAAGATAGATAGCTAACTAGTAGTATTATCTATAGGCTAACTATTATCCTACTCTAACTAATAACGGGTGTCCCCCTTTTATATTAGTACCTGCTCCTATTAATATAGATCTAGTAACTACACAGATAGTAGTAGCTATCCTCTCTAGAATAGACTCTTTACTATATTAATTAGCCTTATAATAGTTCTTATAGTAGCCCTCCTAGTAATAGATACTAGCTCTAGGGATCCCGTATTCTCTAGTACTTAACCTAGCTAGGGATAACTATCTAAATAATTAGTATAAGACTATTTACTCCTATAGATATAATAGAACTACTCGAGGCCCTTATCTATAATCTTATAATAATAAGATAATCTTCTAACCTCCCTTCTATATTTTATAGCTATATTAACTCTATCCTATAGATATTATAACTTTTAACTCGGATAAGTATAATATCTTAATATTTATTAATTATTTAAAGTTTATAGAGTACCTTAAGGGGGATATAACTATATTAAGAGTATAGCTATTATATCTTAAAGGATAGGCCCTCAAGTAGTACTTAGCCTTACTAGTAATAATATAGCTAGACCTTATAGAGTTAATAAATACTTATTATAATATATTATAGTCTAAATTTAAGCTTAATTAGATATTAGTATAGGATAAGGTAACTACTCTATATTTTAACTTTAATAATATTAATACTTTACTATTAACCTTATATATAATAAAGAAGGTTTCCTTACTAATATTTACTAGTATAATAGATAAGACTATACTTAAACGATTACTATAGGAAGGTTTAGATAACTACCTAGTATATATAATGCTACTAATAGAGGATAAGACTCTAGATATATATAAGTAATATATCTGTCTTTCTAAGGCTACTACTATTAGGGCCTAGAGATCTATATATCCCTCCTATATATTAGTCTACCTATATAAGTTATATAATAAGCCTAGTATTACCGAATTATCTAGTACTAAGGATAAGATAGTAGCTACTAGAGATGCTACTAAGGATAATATAGCTAAGGTAATAGATACTAAAACTAGGGTTAAGGATACTACTTATTAATAATTAGATTACTTAAAACCCCTACTGCGACCTTACTATATATATAGAGAGATATATTAGTACTACTTCTACCTATCTTATAAACCTACAGTAGTTAATCTAGTAGATATTAACTATTAAGCTACTCTAGATACTATAATTAAAGCTAAGTAGGCTATATAATTAATAGTAGAAGATAATAATAATAAGAACGGACTACCTTCCTCTAATACTCTATTAGTAGAAAATTAGAAGATAGCTCTAATATTAGGGCGCCGAGAGATAAAAACTATACTATATCTCTATCTAATTATAGCTACTACTTATTTTTAATTATAATTTTTACTATAATAATACCTTTCTTATTTTATATTAATACTAGTATATCTATATCTTTAATATCGCAACATTACCTACTACTATACTTTCTATATACTATTACTACTAAGGCTCCTTTAATTACTCTATTTTCCTTCTATAGGCTAATATATAAAATATTTACTAAAGTATCTCTTTATTTACTAGTTTGAGATATTAATAGGTTATATACTTATATATCTATATTTTATTATATTATATCTTCCTTACTTACTAATATCTTACTAGCGAATAATATCTTTAATAGTTTATCTACTATTATATCTTATACTATAAAGACTATTATATAGAATAATATCACTATTCCCTTTAATAATATCTTCTTAATTATTCTTCTAACGCTACCCTCTAGACCGCGTATCTACTATAAATATATATCTATCTAGGTAGCTAATTTAATTATTATCTAACTAGCCTAGGGCTCTAATATATTTATCTATTACTCTAAGGTCTCTAACTTAATAGTATATCTATTTAAGCCTATTAAACTAATATCTACTAATAGTTTATTATATACCTCGGGCCTAAATATAATTATAGCCTATAATATTAATATTCTACCTATTACTAATATTGGTTACCTACTAGTTAAGATATTTAAAGGGTAGGTTCTAGATTATATCTCCCCTCTACTAGAATAGCCTATTTCTTTATTTAATATTATAGTTAACCTCGTTAGTAATACTATATAGTTAGTAGAAGTAGTAGATACTAACCCTTTTATAATACTATTATAAGATACTATAGTAGATATTACTTCTGCTAATATCTTATTAGACTTTAGAATAGAATATAAGGCTAAGATATAGTATATTCTCTCTACTCACGCCGACCTCTTTAAGCTAAAATTAGGGTAGTTTAATAATAGTATTAAGATACTAATCTATCTATATCTAAATAATAGCCTATTAGGCTTATATTATCTGGCCTACTACCTTTCTTAATATAACCGCGATACTATAGATACTATTTTAGACCCCCTACTAGAAGGTAGCTAGATTAAGAAAATACTACTTATAGTAGTAGTACTATTTATATTACCTACTTTTATTATTTAGAAGGGAACTAAGCCTCGTATTATTATTAATATAAGGAAGCTAAATACTAAGGTAATACTTAATACCTACCTACTACCTTATTAAGATAATATTCTTAATACCTTAGGTAGTTTAATTATCTTTTTATCTATAGATATAATAAAAGGGTTCTTCTAATAACTAGTAGTAAAGGATAATATATAGAAACTAGCCTTCTTAATACCTTACTATAATTATAAATACTTTATAGTTACTATTATAGATATTACTATATCGCTAGCTTTCTTTTAGTATTAAATAGAACGACTTCTATTCTATTTCCTTTAGTTATTTATCTTAGTATATATAGATAATATTATAGTCTACTCTAGGACTCCCAAGGACTACCTTTACTACCTAGATACTATCCTAATAACCCTCTAATTAGCTAGTATAATACTATTATTAAAGAAATATTACTTTATATATAGATTAATTAAACTACTTAAATACTATATTAGTTATCTCGACGTAGTAATATAAGAGTAGAAAGTAGAAACTATCTATTAGATATTCTTCCTAATAACCTTATAGGTACTTAAAACTACTATTAGCCTATTTAGTTACTATTATTATTTTATTCTATTCTTCTCTACTATTATTACTCTATTACTAAAGCTAAAGATATTATTTACTAAATTAATATCTATTAAAGGGATTAAGTATTAGAATTTTATAAAGCGAACTTCGCTCGTCGACCTCCCTACTAAGTTATATAACTTATATAATAAATACCTATATATATAAAGTATCCTTAAGAATAGGCTAATAATAGCGCTAGTTTTAGTATATTCTAACTTCTCTAAACTATTTATCCTTTATATTAATAGAAGTAAATAATAGAGTTATAGTATTACTATCTACTAACTTAATACTAATAGTAATGAATATCCGATACTTTATATCTCTAAATTATTCTCCCTAGTAGAGACCTATTATAGCTCTACTAAATTAGAGTACGGTACCTTAATATAGGTACTATTAAAATTCCCCTAATACTTTAATAATAAAGTATTCACTATTATAATAGATTATATTACTCTAGTCTCTATATTATAAAAGAAGTTACCTATATCTAGCTATTACTCTATATAGTTAGATAACTAGGTACTTTTACTAGGTTCTTATATTAGTAGGATAGTAATTAGATATCGTAAGGGAGTTAATTACTTTAATATAGACACCCTTTCTTATATACCTTCCCTAGATATTAACTCTAAGGATACCCTAAGTAACGCTATTATAGTATTAATATATATAATAACGAACGATACTACTAATATTAATAATACTATTAATATTAACTTTATATCTATAGTATCTATTAGTAGCGACTTTAATAATAGTATATATTAATATATTAAGGATAACCCTATTTTATTAAGGATACGGAAGTATATTAAGAATAAAGAACTACTTTTCTTCTATAGCTTTAGTATTAAGAATAATATCTTACTCTACTATTACTCCCTAGATATTAATAAATACCTATATATACCCCGGCCTCTAGTTAAAGAAGTATTATAGCTAGTATATAACTATAATAGTCACGTTAGCCTTTATCACTCCTTATAGATACTATAATAGCTATTCTTTATTAATTATATCTATAAAGCTATAGCATCTTATATTAGAAAATATATCCCCTATACCCTAACTAAGCTATATAACTTTAAGTAGTTAGGATAAATATAACCGATACTAGCCTTTAATAATATATTTAATATACTAACGCTAGACTTTATTATTAATCTACTAGTAAATAATAGCTATAATACTATTCTCACTATTATAAATAAGCTATCTAAGGTAGTACGCCTCCTACTAGGATAAACTAACTAGAGTACTAAAAAATAGGTAGTCTACTTTTATATATCTATAATATATAAGTAGGGGCTTCCGCTTATACTTATATTAGATAGGGATTTAAAGTTTATAGGATGATTTTAGAGGATAATATTAAAGGATCTATATATTACTTAATAGGTTAATATAGCGTATAATGCTCCTACTAATAATTAAAGTAAATATACTAATCTAATAATAGAGGTTCTACTATATTACCTCCTCGTAGGCTATTATAAGTCTACTTAATACCTACTAATACTTAATATATAATATTTTATTAACTTTAATATAACTATATTAATATCTATCTCCCCTTTTAAAGTCTTATATAGTTAGCCCTCCTATCTACTACTAATAACGGCCCCGATCTCCACCCTCTTACTTAATAAAGCTGAGCTATAGGATGCTCTTAGAGATATATAGGCCCTAGTTATAGCCTATATAGTAGTTATTAGCTCTATAATAATAATAACCCTCTAACTTACTATAGAGGACTATATCTTCCTATATATTACTAGGATAGCTAAAAAGGGCTACGCGCTGCTAAACTCCTCTAAGCTCTTAGTTCTTTAATAAGGTCCCTTCTATATTCTATAGAAGGTATCTCTATTAGTATACTACCTCGTACTACCTAATAATTAGAGGATCTACTTTATTATCTTAGTTACCTACCTTAAGCCCTATTATAGTGATCTAGCTAACTTCCTAATAAATACTAATCTTAAGCCTTCTCTAGTTTATATTAGTAATTATAACAAATAGAAAATCGAAAAGCTTATTAGGATAAATAAAGACTAAGTTTTTATTAAGTAGAAGGATTATACTAATTATACCTAGGAGCTAATAGAGTTAATTAAGTAAAATATTCTAAATATTTAATATAGGTTCGCGACGCGTCGCCTAAAGGGATATTTAAGAAAATCTATTACTTAAATAATAGCTTCTTCTCTTACTTTCTTTTATAACTTACTAATAACTTCGAGCTTACTATTCTTCTACTATATCTTACCTTTACTTTACTAGTATATTACCTTTTACTTTTTAGCTTTTATTAACCTTTATTAACTTCTACTACTTTATTAACTTTTATTAATTTTAGTTTCTATTAAATTACTTAATATATTTATATCCCTATATTTTTTACTTATACCTATATTAACTACTCCTTTACTATTATTATACTAACTACTATAGATTCTACTATTGTCTATAAATACCGCAACTTCTATTAAGAAAAAGGTAAGACTATTATATTTATTATATCTAGCAAGACGTATTACTACTATGAGTCTACTCTATAGAATATATCTATATATTTATAGAAATAACTAGATAACTTAACTACTATATTAGAATAACTATTTATTTTTAAGGAAATAAAGAACGCTAGGCTACCTATCTACCTATATCTTAAAGGTAATAACCACGGTACCTTATACTTAGATAATAGTAAGAAATAGGGCTATAATAAGGGTTTATATTAAACCTTTACTACTAGGGGTATAACTAATAATCTCGTTACTTCTAAATTATCCTCTATTACTATATTCTCTATTACTATCTCCCTATTTATATTTATTAACTTAATCTCTTTCACGGATACCTTAGATACCTTATCCTCCCTTAAGTATAAGAAGACTACTAATATTTAGTCTTATCTCGCTAATACCTCCTCCCTAATATTAAAGCTACCTATAAAAGCGTATCTAGTACCTCTAGTTATTAATACTATAACTATTAATATTTTATCTATAATACCCTCTATAGATTCTAATAGTATTACCTTCTATAGTCCTATATTACTAAATTTTATAGAACTTTTAGCAGAATATATTACTATAACTAATACTACTAAAATAATTAAGGCTATTGGTAATACTATTAATATTATTTATAATTTTTATAGTAAAGTTAATAATACTATTACCTCTAATAATATTTATTAATCTACTATTATAGAGTATAATACCACTATTCTAATTAACTATAAGACTTATTAATATTTACTTGCTATAATAGCTACCCTATTAATTACTATATCTAACTACTAATAGATATCTACGAGGGTTACTAAAGTAATAACTATTATCGCCTCCTATAATACCTTAATACTAGCTTAGGTAGCTATTAGCTTACTTAATACTAATAATAAGCTAAAGGTTACTAAAAATACTATCTTTTAGAAGAAGGATACTATACTCTAGTTTATACTATCTATATCTAATAATACCCTAATTAAGTAGATTAAGGCTACTATTCGCTATTTCTAAACTTATATTATTACGATACCTTCTTTCTTTCCTTATTAGATTTAATATTTACTATAGAGTTTGATATTTATTATTAGTTCTACTATTACTAGAATTAGTATTTATTATAGTATAGTAACTTCTTATATATCTAACCTTTTACTATTAGCTTGATATTTATTATTAGTTATAACGTTACTAACTTTGGGTGTTTTTCTTTTATATATTTTTTATTATATATCTAGCTTTCCTACCCTCAGGAATATAGCGTTATATATACTACTACTAATAGATAATATAATATCCGTCATTATAATATTAAAGATAACCTTAGCTAGTTAATAATATAATAAACAACCTTATATCTATCTAATGTCACAACGTAGCGTGTCGTATGCTATAATAGATCTATACTAAAGTACCCCTAGTACTAATTTTAATACTTATAGTAAACTATATTAAGGAAACTATATCTATAGCTATCTATAACTATAACTATCTACTACTACTTATAGGAGTCCTACTATAGGCTCAAAACCTAAAGGATAACTACTATAGGAATATACTTACTAGAAAATCTATTAAGAAGCTAAATATAATAAGTATTAAAGAGCTAAAAATATTTATTTAAACTAGCGCTACTTATTATATATATTAAGCTTATTATTTTTAAAATAATAATTACTTATATAAGATATATAAAGCTATATTATATTTTAATAAAAGTTTAGTTAATTTCTAAAATATTTATTCTTTTAATATATTTATACTTTTAATTTAGATTAAATTTATTATCTAGATATAAAAGTAGATAAAGGACCTAATTTAAGCCCCTATTAATTATTAAAAATAGTATATATATTTTAAATAATATAAAAATTAATTAGTTTATACTTTTACTACTAAATTATAAAGTATAAAATAGTAGCTTACTAGCCTTTATATAGAAGAGTAATAAAAAATATATCTCTTTAGTAAAGTACTACTATTAATAAGTTATAATTTTAGTAAGTATACTATATATATTAAGGACCTTATTTATAAGTAATTACTCTCTAAGCTTAATATAATTAAAAAGGTAATACTAAACTATTTATTAAAGATTTAAAATAAAGAACCTAATATATAATTAACTCTATAGAGAGCTACTTTAGGTTTATATAACTAATTATAGAATACTATAAATAGGGGTAGAAAAAATTAATTTAATAAAAAATAAAAAAGGGATATATTAAATTTCTAACTTAGAGTATAAGACTACTATAAGATATACCCCTAGAATAAATATATAAATACTTAGTACTTTACCTAAAATTAAACTATAGATACTAAGGCTTCTATAGCTAAGACTAATAGGAAGGATAAGGGGTAAAGGAATAAGATAAAAAATACCTAAAGTAAGCTATCTATATTATATTAGCTACTATAGGACCCTTAAATTAGTATAAGTACTAACTTAGCTTCTTAATCTTTATAAAGATAGAAATAGAATATAAAGTATAAAATATCCTAGCTTTAATTAATTTAAGTATCTAGATAAACTATATTAGCTCTTTCTAAATTAAAGATAATAGTATTACTCTAGTAAGTTATAATCTAATAGTAGTAGAAGTTATTAATAGGGCTTAGGTTAAGTTATATAGTTAATACTAAATATATATTATAGCTATAGACTATAATAGGAGTACCTAAATAAAAATATATCTATTCTAAATTATAGATCTAAAAGGTTATACTCTAGTATTAGGGCTTATATAGTTAAAAGTAATTAATTCTAATATTAACTAAATAGATAGTAACTTTTACTTCTAGATACTTAATATATAATCCCTAATAGAGGTAGAGAATATTATTAAGGAAATACTTACTAGAGTAAGGATATATATTAGTATAATTTCTTTTATATAGGAATCTACTAAGGCTAAAAATATACTTAAGTATATTAAGCCCTATATATATCTCTTCTCTAAAAAATATATTATAAGTACTCTATTACCTCTAGAGGTAGAGTACTATATAAACTTAGAATCTAATATAAAACTATCTTTTCTACTTATCTATAATCTATTAGACTCTAAACTTAATATACTCTAAGACTATATAGATAAAATACTTAAGAAAGGATAAATTTAGCTATTTTCTAGTCTAACTAAAGTACTTATTTTATTTATTTCTAAAAAGAACGGTACTATATATTTATATATAGACTATTAATATCTTAATAATATTACTATTAAGAATTACTACCTACTATTACTAATTAGTAAACTCTTAGATAGGTTAACTTAGACTAAATACTTTACTAAATTAGACCTAAGGGATACTTATTATTATATATCTATTAGGTAGGAAGACTAGTAGAAAATCACCTTCTATATTTATTATAGGTATTTTAAGTACTAAATACTACCTTTTAAACTTATAAATATACCTATTATATTCTAGATATATATTAATATAGTTTTTACTAATTTACTTAATAATTTCTATATAGTCTACTTAGATAATATTCTAATCTTTTTAAAGATTTAGAAGGAATATAGGGCGTATATTATAAAGATCTTGAAATACCTTAAGAAAGCTAGACTCTACTTAAAGGTCTTAAAATATAAGTTTAAAGTCTAATAGATTATATTCTTAAGCTATATAATAGAGTCTAATAAGATTAAAATAGAATAAGACTATATAGCTACTATTACTTAGTAATTAGTACCTAAATTAGTAAAGGATATATAGTCTTTTTTAGACTTTATTAACTTTTATAAATATTTTATATATACTTATTTCTAAATTATAATACTACTCTTTAAAATTACTAAAAATTATAAAAAGAAAAAGTAGAAGCTATCTTTTTAGTAAACTTTAGTTATATAAAGCTTATTTAATAACCTTAAGAAGAGCTTTATAATAGTATCTCTACTTATATATTTTAATTTAAAAAAGTATATCTAGATAGAAATAGATACTTTAGATTTTATAATAGTAGCTATATTATTATAGCTAGAGGAAAATATACTCTAATACCCTATAATCTATTAGTTATATAAGTTTACTAAAGTAGAAATACGTTATAATATCTATAATAAGGAACTACTAGTAATAGTTATAACTTTTACCTATTAGAGGTACTATTTAGAGAGTAGTTAAGCCCTAATAGAGGTCTACTCTAACTATACTAACTTATAGTACTTTATAATAATAAAAGTACTTAATAAGTAGTAGAGTAGATAGACTAAGTAACTTAGTATATATAATTTTATACTATTATATTACTCTAGGAAGTATAATCCTATAGATATACCTAGCTATTAAATAGACTATACTAAGTTCTATTATAGAGAGATTCTTCTATCTATATTATAGTAGAAGTTTTAGTATAAATATAAGGATTATAGTTATAAGTTTATAGAAGTAGCCTTAGTTCTAGTAAGCTATATATAGGTATATAATAATAAAGCTAACTATATATAGCTACTAATTTAAACCCTTAGTATATCTCTAATATAAAAAAGGTACCTTAAGTTTAAAATAAATACCTCTAATAATATTAGAGTATAGCTTCTACGCTATTTTATATCGCGCCTAATAGTAGTAGTAGCTATATCTAATAAGGTAGCCTATAAGAATATATCTAAATCTTTAAGCTTACTTATTAAATAAATTTAAGACCTTAATATATTTATTATTAAGTGAATTATAGAGCTTAAAGTATAGGGAGACCTTATATTAAATAGTATTAAATAGTCCCTAAATTAGAATAGAATTATTTAAATTAATAGAAAGGTATATATTCCTAATTAATATATACTAATTACTAAAATACTTTATATTAACTATAACAATCTATAGAGTAGCTACTTTAGTAAGAAGTATACCCTAGAGGCTATATCTAGAAAGTACTATTAGTATAAGCTTTTTAATAATATCTCTTAATATATAAGTACCTATAATATATATTAATAAGTTAAGTTATACTATCACAAGTCTTATAGTAAACTAGGCTCTATACTACTACTAAAAAGACTAATAGAGACTATTACTATAGACTTTATTATTAGCCTACCTTCTATATCCTAAGAGTATTAAATATATAATACTATTTTAATAGTAGTAGATATCTTTAATAAGTTTACTATCTATCTACTATATACTAAGGTTATTACTACTAAAGAGATAGATAAACTATATTATAAGTATATCTTTTCTATCTTTAGTATATCTAAGAATATAGTATTAAATAAAGGCATACTTTTTATATTTAAATACTAAATAATACTATATTATTATTTTAATATAAAAAGGTGTCTTTTAACTACCTTCTATCCTTAAATAAATAGATAGATAGAATACTAAAATCAAATACTAGAATACTACCTAAGGTACTTTATTAACTTCTATTAGGATAATTAGATTAGGTAGTTATCTATAGTATAGCTAGTATATAATAGCTCGAAGTAAAGTTTAATAGGTAAAACTCTAGCTAAAGCCTTAATAAGTTATTATCTAAAGCTTATAATTAATATAGATAAAGAGTTATCTACCTTATAGAAAGTAATAAACTATATATAGAGCCTAGTATTTATATACTCTTATCTAGTTATAAAACTAGAAAAGATAAGAGTAGTTTAAAAAGCTTACTATAATAGAAAAAGAAAACTATTAAAATTTAAGGTAAGTAAGCTTATAATACTTAAATTTAAGAACCTATATATATTATATCTAGCTAGAAAGCTAGACTATATCTATCTAAATTTATTTAAAGTTTTAGAAGTCTAGAGTTTATAATCTTATAAGTTTAACTTACTACTAATCTATAGTAGTATATATCTAATATTTTATATCTTATT
>JACOIL010000119.1:0-29646 GCA_014839955.1 Trichophyton simii
TACTATAACTTTAAATTAAGGCCTAGGGGCTATAAATAGAATATCTTCTCCCTTAGAAGATATAGAAAGTATAGGAATACTAGATAGTATACTAGAAGAAGTAGTACCTACTAAGGGGCTTTCCTCTAATTAGTAGTATTTAGCCTCCTCTTAATAAGTATAGTAGGCTTATATAGATATAAGTCTAACTATATAAGTATAAGTAGACTACTTAGTAAACTAGAGAGCTATTAGCTAATAATATAGCTAATTAAGCTTCTTATAATATAAAATAGCTACTATACTAATTTAGACTTTAAAAGTCTAAATCTCTAATTTAAGAAGGTAGAGTTAATATAATTTAGAGGAGTTAGGCTCCTAAATATACTATTAGTTTAAAATATTAATAAATAAATACTAAAAATATAAGGAAACTTACCCTTTTATATACTTAATATATTAAATAATACTAAATATATTAGTAGCTAAATCTAGATTTATAAAACTCCTCTAGATTATAAAGAAGGGGGAAATAATAATAGTAGAGGGTATTACTATAAGAAGAAATATACTATAGATTAGTATACCTAATTTTATTATTATATTTTATTAATTATTTAATAAATATATTAATAATAAAAAAGCTAATAGAACTAAGCTAATTATATTAATTATTATATTAATTACTATATTATAGCTCTTAATATAATAAGTTAATTATAAGAAGTAAGTCTAGATATTTAGGGTATAAAGAATAGTACCTAAAAGTAAATAGGGAAGTTCTAGAGATAATAGTTTAAAATAGTAGTAAAAATATAGTTTTTCTCTAAATAAAAAGGGGGGATATTATAAATTAGAGTTATCTTATTAAAAATCTAGTAGGGAATAGAGATATTATTAGAAAATATAGTAAAAATTAGGCTCTATTCTAAAATAGAAGTAAGATATACTTAGAGATATCTTATTATAGCTATTAGATTTAGTAGCTAGCTTATAGTATATATAATAAGTATTAAAATACTCGTAGCTTATATAAGGAATATTAAAATATATATTAAGCTCTAGAGAATATATAATACTATATTAATCTACTTACTCTATAAAACTATATTCTAAACTTATATATAGGGAAGGCTACTTTATAAGCTATAGAAAGCTATAAAATAAATATAAAAAGGGTATTAAATATATATTAAATACGCTAAAAAGGCTATTTATATATAATAGAAGAACTTATAGTAGACTAGTAGAAAATATACTAAATAGTAGTAGTAAAAAGAATATAGAGAAGGCTTAAATTTAATAATAGAGGGCCTTATTATAATATTAATATTTATAGTAAGCTCGAGCTATAGTTTAATATAAAGAAAATAAGCTAGATATATAATACTCTACTAAATTTAGTACTATATAATATTATACTAATTTTAAATATATTATATAATACTAGATTAGTTAAGGTACTATATAATATCTTAATCTAATCTAGTTTTATAATTATATTATATATATAACTTAAGAATATATATAGGGAGTAGAAATTAATACTATATATCTATAATATAAACTACTAGTAAATTTATATAGTAAATAATATACTTACTATATTTTTAATATTTTTACCCTTATAAGTTACTAGAGATAGCTCTATTAAAGGGGGGGGCAATTATTATATTATATAGCTATACTAGTAATAACTAAGCTAATAACTAATATATTATTAAGCCCTATATATATATATATATATCTTCTTCTTTCTAATTACTACTAGAAACTAGTAATTAGTTCTTATTCTAATCTATATATATATTCTATATCTATATCATACCCACGTTGCCTGATAACTAGTATTGCAGCGTCTACTACTCACCGAGCCTCACAATATATATAGTTAATTTAAGAGGTAATATATAAATACTATTACTTTAATTCTAATACTACTATATAATTAAATTATTTAATACCAAAATTAGTATATTTAGTAGCTCTTAATATATTACTAATTTATTCTTTAGATATAGTTTTATTAAAATCCTTATAAATAGTATCTACCTAGTATCTCTAATTATCTAGAGTAAGCTATTTATTAGATAATTTAGACTCTATTATACTAATATAATAGAGGAGTTAATCTAAGAGTATTATAGATAATATAGTCTAGAGTAAGCTATTATTATTAACTCTATTACTAGTAGCTATAGAAATATATAGTAACTATTTTTAGAGTTCTTTATATATATTTCTAAATATAATACCGCCTCCTCTATCTTAAAATAGAGGTAGCTCTCTATCTCTAAAGTAATTATTATTATCTATTAAGTAGATATAGTTACTAGTTTAGTAAACTTTATATAGATTAATTTTTATAGTTTAAAGTAGCTATAATAAGATATTAAAGGTATAGTAGTTAATAAATAATATTATTAATAAATTAGAGAGAGGAAGAAAATTTAAATATTATTTATTATTTATTTATAGGCTTACTAATAATATATATTATTTAGATAAACTTAAAAGGAGTTAAACTTAAAAGGAGTTAAATTTAAAAGGAGTTAAACTTAAAAGGAATTAAACTTAAAAGGAGTTAAATTTAAAAGAAGTTATATAAACGAAGTTAAAGGGAGTTATATAGGTAAACTTAAAGAGAGTTAAACTTAAAAAAAGTTATATAGATAAAGTTAAAAAGAGTTATATAGGTAAAGTTAAAAGGAATTATCTAAATAAAGGATAGTTATTCTTATAATATAGTAAATAAGGTAAAAATAAAGAACTATTAGATACTATAAACTAAGCTCCTTAGTAGACTAAATATAGGAATAGATATTTAATTTATAATAGTAGTAGTAGAAAAATTTTATTATCTACTACTAGTTACTATAACTTCTACTATAGATAGTTAATAGTAATCTTTTTTAAGCTACTAGGCGTTATTATCCTCTACTAAAGCTTCTTCTATCTAAATATCTACTCTATTACTAGATTAATCTCTAGGTTCTATACTATCTTATAGCTAAATATAATCCTTAAATATATACTTAGTTTTAATTTTACTAGTACTAAATATATTATCTTCTCTACTATTACTCTACTTATTAACTATAGTAGGAGTCCTAATACCTATACTAGTTATAGTAGGTATATTAAAAGTAGAAGTAAATCTAGAGTTAATATATATTTATAGTAATACTATAGTATTAACCTAAATAATATAGTACTTTCTTTTAAAGGTATTTAAGACTTATATAAGTATATTATTTTAACTAAGTCTCTAATTTATACTTCTATTAGAATATATTATTTTTATAGAGACTTCTTTTAAATTAATAATATTATTAATATCTACTTTATAGGTATAGTATAAATTAATTTAATATTTATAGAACTACTTATAATATTTAGTAATAATAGTTATATTACTACTTTAATATAGTTATTTACTATTATTATTCTCTATTATAAGAAGTAATTTTACTAATTTTAATATTATAGCTTAGTTTCTATTATTTAATTTAGAATAAATTAATTTATTTATCTAGATATTACTATCTATATAATTAAGAAATAATAAATTACTATTTATCTCTAGATTAAAAAGTAATATATTCGTAGCGCGGATTCTTTTAATAAAAGAGGTATCTAATAAAGTAATATTTATTAATAGCTACCCTCGATATATATTATTAGAAATAATATTATATTATAGTAGGGAGTCCGATAAGGCGCCGGGCTAATATTCTTTCAGCACTAGCTCGATACTATATTCTTCTAATATCTTACCAGACTTTATTCTATATTTATATCTAGACTTAATATATATATATAATAGATATATTCTATAGATAACTATATATATATATATATATATTTATTTCTTCTCTTATTTATTCTTTATCTTCTATAGTACTACTAGTATACTTATATATTATTCTTTTTCTTCTATTATTCTTTATTAAATAGTCTATTACTAGTATTATTATAGTACTATTCTCTCTATTATAAATATATTACTATATATATTATTACTTCTCTTACTACTTTATATTAGTAACTATAGTATAATTTAATATTAAAAATATTTAAAAAAGAGGGACTATTAACTATAATATTAAGATACTTAAAGCTATAAAATTAATATTTTAAATAAAGAATAATATATCTATAAATTATATATTTATACTATTAATATTCTTAAATATAGAATATATAAATTTATAATATAATATAAATATATTAATATAAATTAAAAAAGAATAACTAAAATACTACTTTATAAAATATTTACTTATAAAAAAACTCTTTATATTAATAAAGATAAGTAAAATATTAGCTTTTTAATATTATTCTTTAGAGGTAGTTTAAAAAATATATTATTAGTACTTATAGAAATTATATTAAGTATTATTATATTTATTCTTTTCTTTCTATATATAATAGTAGAAGATATATTAAAAGCTTATATATTAATTAAATATAACTCTTCTATTTAAAAACTATTATTTAGAGATTATTATAAATATAAGAAATTTATATTAGTTTCTAAAGTAGAGATTATATTTATATTATCTAATTCTAATAATAGTCTACTATTAATATATATTATTTTTAAAGTTAGAATTACTACTATATTTTATACTATACTAATATTTAATATTATTAATTTTCTATATTTTAATAAAACTAATATTATTTATTTTATTTAAAACTTTATATATCTCTACTACTACTATAGTATTACTAATAAATTTAAAATTATTAAACACCTTTCTAACTACTATAAAATATAGACTAAAAACTAGATTTAAAATCTAAATATATAGTAAAATTAGAGCTAGAATACTTTTATTAAAGAATTTAAAGATAAATTCTATTATAAAAATCTAAAATAGAAAATATATACTATACTCTATCTAGAGAATTTAATTAATACTCTTTAGAAGTAGAATAATAATATTTATAAATATATTAAGAAATTCTTTATTATATTAAACTATTTTATTAAAAAGAATAAACTAACTAAATAAAACTAAATAATTAGATTTTTATATAGATTATTAGATTTACTATAATTTAAAGTTATAAAATAGATAAAATTAGATTAATAAAATAAAACTATTTTTAATATAAATAAAGTTTATTAGATAGTTATAAACTTTATTTATAAATAAAAGAATATTAAAATTTACTAAAAATATATTAATAAAGAAAATACTAAAATATTTAAATAAACTAAATAATATTAATAAATTAATAAACCTTCTATAATAATAATAAATACTAGCTTATATACTAATATAGCTCTAGTTACTAATTCTATATTACTTTTTAAGTCTATATTTAATAGATTAACTTTAATATTTAGAAATAATATTAATATTATAATTAAGATAGTTAAAAACCTTACTAGTATATTTAATAAATTAAGAATATATATAATAAGAACTAGCTAACTATAAGAATAATATTAGTAAATATAATAAAGTAACTTTAATATTTTCTAAAATCTAATATTTAATATTAATAATAGATAAATATAATAATATTAAATATATACTAGCTAATTCTAAATTCTTAAATAAAATTCTAACTACTTTAACTATAATAAATCTAGCTACTATATATATATATATTTATTATTTATATAAGTATTATAAAAAGAAAAATATTATAGAAATTAGTTAAATAAAAAACTATATACTAAATTTATAAATAAAGATAAAACTATTATTTTATTAATTTATAATATAGATTTAATAAATTTATTTAATTATATAGAGGTTAATAAATACTTTAATTATACTATAGAAATTAATTAAATTACTACTACTAATAGATTAAATATTAAAGTTAATATTATTAAACTAAATTTTAAAGCTACTAATATTAATAATATTAAGTTTAACTAGATAAACTCCAATAATAGTATTATATAAAGTTTTAAAATAATAAATATTTATAAAGTAAATATTAATTTTATAATTATTATTATTACTAATAAAAAAAGAAATATATTATATAATTAAATATTATTTATAGTAAAAATAAAATTTATTAATATATATTAAAATATCTTTAGTAAAGTACTTAAAGAAGTTACTAATAATAGTAATATTATAATAAATAATAGCCTCTTTATAAAAATATAGTAATAGCTATAATTTACTAAAAATACTAAAAAAATAGTATTATAATTAAAAACTAATACTTTAATTAATAAAAAACTTTCTATAATATTAAAATATTATAAAAACCTTAATATTATTATTATATATATTTTTAATTAAAAAATTAAAAATATTATTATTAAGAATTTATTTAATAATTTTTTCTAAATATATTAGCTTTTTTTTACTAACTTCTCTTATAAATCTAAATAGATAAAAATTATTAAAAAAATATTTATTTTAAATATTAAAGTATTATTTATAGAAATATATATTATTAAAATATAAATACTAACTAATAAGATTAATTTAATATATACTATAGAGATACTTTAATATCTTACTTCTATAAAAGGTAAAACTATTAATAGAATAATTAATATAAAGTCTAAAGTTAATATTTTAAGTAGAGAACTTATTAAATCTCTAAGATTTAAAATTTTTATCTACTCTAATATTAATATAGTAGTATAGAGTAAGTAATCTATTCTCTATATTAGCTACTATATAAATATTAAAGTTAATACTTTTAATATTAAAGTTTCTACCCTTTTTCTTATTCTAGAAATAGATAATAAATAGATAATACTTAGGAAGCTATAATAATATTTTATATAGCTTAGGCTTAAAATATAATTAAATAGATTAGTTAATACTACTATTAGAAATAGAAATAGTATAGTAGCTAAATTTAATATATATAGAATATTAAATAAGAATTAATTACTAAATATTTAATTTAGAAATCAAGTATTAAAAGAGATAACTAGAAATAAAGCTTATATAAAGTATTCTTTAATTATTTAAAATACTAAAGTCTTTATATTAGAAATAAGGCTAATAAAATAGTATATAATATTATTATTAGTAAACTTACTAAGGATAATAATAATATATTAGTAGAATATTTAAATAAGATAAGAATTAGTTTATTAATAAATAAGCTACCTTTTTTTAATTAATTATATATTATAAAAGTAATTAATTACTAGCTAATAGTAAATAATAAATTATATAATATAATTAATAAAGTAATTAATTATTAACTAGTAACTAATAATAAATTATATAATATATATAGCTTTATAATAAATAGAACTAAATATATAATAGTAGCTATAGAATATATTCTTATAAATAGAAATATACTTTATCTCTACTTAAAATCTATTATTAATATATATATAAATAGAAAATATAAGTATAAAATTAATAAAGTCTAACTAGTTAACTTAAATTAATTAACTAAAGAGAAATTAAGAGAATTTAATAATTAGAAAAAAGTCTATAAGAATCTCTATTATATATAGCTATACCCTAACTTTAGTAACTAATATAACTTCTACCTCTACTTATAAATTATAAATTTTTTAAGAGAAGAGAAACTTACTATAGAATAACTAGAAAAGATATATATTAGTAATAAGCTTTAGCTAGCTAAAAAAGATTTACTTCTAGAAGTACTCTATAGATAAAAAGAGGCTCTAGTATAGAAATAGTATAAAATAGATAAGATACGCCTAGATAGGCTTGTACCCCCCACTCTACCAGAATTCCCCCCCCCCCACCTATAGGGGCAAAGGGGGGGGGTCGAGGGCAGATTTAACTATATAATAGAGGCTAGAGGGGGTTCTAGAGAAATTTTAAGATTAGGGCTAATAATATATTAAAGTAGAGCCTAATAAGCTATAATAAAATATATTAATAAAATTTTAATAATTATAAAATTTATAAAGAAAGTATTTCTACCTTTTATTTATAGTTTTATTTACTTACTAAATATATAGCTACCTTCTAATTTATAGATTACCCTCTCTTATAAACTAGTTTAGGAGCTAGTAGCTTAGTCTCTATAA
This sequence comes from Trichophyton simii, assembly GCA_014839955.1. Lineage (NCBI taxonomy): Eukaryota > Fungi > Ascomycota > Eurotiomycetes > Onygenales > Arthrodermataceae > Trichophyton > Trichophyton simii. The sequence goes on from JACOIL010000119.1 coordinate 7,997, forward strand.
TTTTAGAGATAGAATTATTATTTTAGTAGAGAGAAGTAATTAAGAGCTCTATTATACTTATTATTAGGTAGAAAGAAGTAGTACTAATAGAGTTTATCTTATCTATTAGAAGGATAGAGGGAGGTAGTATATTTATTATAGTATTTAATAGAGTAATATAGAAAAGCCACTATTTAGCCTTATCTATATAGTAGTTCTTAATATTATACTAGATATAGCTAATAGAATTTTAGATATTATCTTTTACTTATTCCTTTTTTAGCTTAAGATATTTATATTAAATCTATTACTAATTATTAATTATAACTAGTATAATAGCCTTAATAGTATTAAAATAGAGAGCTACTTAATAATAAATATATATATTATAAATATTATTAAAAAGTTTCTCTATATTTACTCTTATTATTAGAATAATAAAAAAGTCTCTTATAATATAAATAAGAATAGAGAATTAAACTTTATTTTATTACTACTATTTAATAATATTTATAAAGATAGACTTATTAATATCTATATTATTATTAAATATAAATTTTACTATTATTAAATTTTAGAGTAAAATATATCTTTATATAGATATATATTAAGCTTATTTATATTATTATATTAGAATTTATTCTAAATTAAAGTAAAGTTCTCTCTTTATTATATAACTTATATACTTTATAGTAAGGTATATTTTATAGTACTATACTCCCTTTTATAGATAGCTAGTACTTAAAAATAAGGTAGAATACTAATATAATATTAGAAGATTTATTATAGTACTAGTTTATAATATTAAGTCTAGTTTATAATATTATTAAATCAAACTATAGTTATAAAAGGAGTAAGTTTAAACTTAAGATATATAATTATAGTAATAATATAAAAATAATCTTTAGTTTTATAAATTATTAAATAATATTTATATAGTTTTATAAAATCTTTATTAATAGTAAAATTAAGCTACTTTTATTAGAGATAAAGTTTCCTAATAAGGAGATTTTTTAAATTTTTCTAGTTATTAAAAATACTATTATAGACTAAAAATATCTTATTAATAGTAGAAATATAACTCTTTAATAAAGTAAGGGTAAAGATATAGTAAATATAGAAAACCTTATATAAATACTTAATTTAATTCTACTTAGTTACTAAGAGCTAAAAATAATATAACTTATTCTTAGATTTAGTATTAATATTAGACTATTAATTAATAAATATATTAATAGATTTCTTTAAATAAATAGTATAATAAAGTATTAAATAAGTTAAATTCTATTATATATAGTAGTTTATAATAAGTTTAACTTATTTCTTATTTAGATAATAATAATAGAATATTTAAATACTAAAGAAGAATTCTAATTACTATAGGCTTCTTAAAATATAAATATAAATCTATTAAATCTTTAATATATATAAGTAGAGAGAATCTTATAATTATTAAATTATTAGAAAATATACCTTAAAAAGAGTAGAAGATAAATAATATAATAAGATATTACTTAAAAATATAAAGTTAGTAGCTTTATATTATACTATATAACTATACTAGTAATAATTAAACTAATAACTAATATATTATTAAGCTTTATATATATATATATATATCTTTTTCTTCTTAATTACTATAAGAAATTAGTAATTAATTTTTATTTTAATCTATATATATATTCTATATCTATATTATACTTATATTACTTAATAACTAGTATTATAGTATCTACTACTCTCTAAGCTTTATAGTTCTAATTACTTTATTATTAAGAATATTTCTTTACTATTATTATAGAGACTAAATAGATAACTTATTTAACTTAAAATATATTAAATAATATAGAAAGTATATAGGGAGATTTACTACTAAGAGTAGTAGTACTATCTATAGAGCTATATTTTAGTAGAGACTCTTATATAAAGCTCGAAGCTTATAGAGTAGAGATATTATTACTAGAATCTCTAAAATTTAAAGTATACTCTACTATAGAGTAGAAGTATTTAGAGAAGGAGGCTAAAAATATAGAGGAATAATTAGAGCTCTTATACTAGTAGTAGTATAATTAACTACTTAAGTAGTAGATTAATATACTAATAGCTAAGCTAGTTTAGTATAAGCTATCTATAGAGGCTATTAGTAGTACTACTATTATAGAAAAGCTAGATAATAGATAGAATTTATTAGCTAAAGAATTAATAGATAAAGAGATATTATACTAATTTATATCTTCTATAAGCTTATAGTATATATAGATCTATACTAAAATATCTTTAGTACTAATTTTAATACCTATAATAAATTATATTAAGGAAACTATATTTATAGCTATCTATAACTATAATTATCTACTACTATTTATAGGAGTTCTACTATAAACTTAAAATTTAAAAGATAACTATTATAAGAATATATCTACTAGAAAATCTATTAAGAAGTTAGATATAATAAGTATTAAAGAGCTAAAAGTATTTATTTAAATTAGTACTACTTATTAAATATATTAAATTTATTATTTTTAAAATAATAATTATTTATATAAGATATATAAAACTATATTATATTTTAATAAGAGTTTAATTAATTTCTAAAATATTTATTCTTTTAATATATTTATACTTCTAATCTAAACTAAATTTATTATCTAGATATAAAAGTAGATAGAGAATTTAATTTAAGCCTCTATTAATTATTAAAGATAGTATATATACTTTAAGTAATATAAAAATTAATTAATCTATATTTTTATTACTAAATTATAGAGTATAGAATAGTAGCTTACTAGTCTTTATATAGAAGAATAATAGAAGATATACCTTTTTAATAAAATACTACTATTAATAAGTTATAATTTTAGTAAATATACTATATATATTAAGAACTTTATCTATAAGTAATTACTTTCTAAGCTAAATATAATTAAAAAGGTAATACTAGATTATTTATTAAAGATTTAGAGTAAGAAATTTAATATATAATTAACTTTATAGAGGGCTACTTTAAATTTATATAACTAATTATAGAATACTATAAGTAGGGGTAGAAAAAATTAATTTAATAAAAAATAAAAAAAAGATATATTAGATTCCTAATTTAGAGTATAAGACTAGTATAAGGTATATCTCTAGAATAAATATATAAATACTTAGTACTTTATCTAAAATTAAACTATAGATACTAAGGCTTCTATAGTTAAGATTAATAAGAAGGATAAAGGGTAAAGGGATAAGATAAAAAATACTTAAGATAAATTATTTATACTATATTAACTACTATAGAACCTTTAAGTTAGTATAAATATTAATTTAGTTTTCTAATCCTTATAAAGATAAAAATAAAATATAGAGTATAGAATATTCTAGCTCTAATTAATTTAAATATTTAAATAAACTATATTAGTTCTTTCTAGATTAAGAATAATAATATTACTTTAGTAAGTTATAATCTAATAGTAGTAGAAGCTATTAATAGGGCCTAAATTAAGTTATATAGTTAATACTAAATATATATTATAGCTATAGACTATAATAGGAGTATCTAAATAAGGATATATTTATTTTAGACTATAGATCTAAAAGATTATACTCTAATATTAGGGCTTCTATAGTTAAAGATAATTAATTCTAATATTAACTAAATAAATAATAACTTCTACTTTTAAATACTTAATATATAGCCCCTAATAGAGATAGAGAATACTATTAAGGAAATACTTATTAAAGTAAAAATATATATTAATATAGTTTCTTTTATATAGAAATCTACTAAGGTTAAAAGTATATTTAAGTATATTAAGCTCTATATATATCTCTTCTCTAAAGAATATACTATAAGTACTCTACTATCTCTAGAGATAGAGTATTATATAAACTTAAAACCTAGTATAAAACTACTTTTTCTATCTATCTATAATCTATTAAGCTCTAAACTTAATATACTCTAAGACTATATAAATAAAGTACTTAAAAAAGAATAAATTTAGCTATCTTCTAATTTAATTAAAGTACCTATTCTATTTATTCTTAAGAAGGATAGTATTATATATTTATATATAAACTATTAGTATCTTAATAATATTACTATTAAGAACTAGTATCTATTACTACTAATTAGTAAACTCTTAGATAAATTAACTTAGATTAAATACTTCACTAAATTAGATTTAAGAGATACTTATTATTATATATCTATTAGATAGAAAGACTAGTAGAAAACCGCCTTCTATATCTATTATAGGTACTTTAAGTATTAAGTATTATCTTTTAGACTTACGAATATATTTACTATATTCTAGATATATATTAATATAGTTTTTACTAATCTACTTAATAATTTCTATATAGTCTACTTAGATAATATTTTAATCTTTTTAAAGACTTAAAAAGAATATAGAGTATATATTATAGAGATCTTAAAATATTTTAAAAAGACTAAGCTCTATTTAAAAGTCTTAAAATACGAGTTTGAAGTCTAATAAATTATATTTTTAAACTATATAATAAAGTCTAATAGAATTAAAATAGAATAAAACTATATAGTTATTATTATCTAGTAGCTAGTATTTAAATTAATAAAGAATATATAGTTTTTTTTAAACTTTACTAACTTTTATAGATACTTTATATATATTTATTCCTAAGTTATAATACTACTCTTTAAAATTATTAAGGGTTATAAAAAGGGAGAGTAAAAATTACCTTTTTAGTAGACTTTAACTATATAGAACTTATTTAATAACTTTAAGAAGAGCTTTATAATAGTACCTCTACTTATATATTTTAATCTAAAAAAATATATCTAGATAGAAATAGATACTTTAGATTTTATAGTAGTAACTATATTATTATAGCTAGAGGAAGATATACTCTAATATCCTATAGTCTACTAGTTATATAAGTTTACTAAAGTAAAAATATATTATAATACCTATAATAAAGAACTACTAGTAATAGTTATAGCTTTTATCTACTAAAAGTACTATTTAGAGGGTAATTAAGCTCTAGTAGAGGTCTACTCTAACTATATTAATTTATAGTACTTTATAATAATAAAAGTACTTAATAAGTAGTAGAGTATATAAATTAAATAACTTAATATATATAATTTTATACTATTATATTATTCTAAGAAGTATAATTCTATAAATATATCTAGTTATTAAATAGACTACGCTAAGTTCTATTATAGAGAGGTCCTTCTACCTATATTATAGTAGAAGCTTTAATATAAATATAAGAATTATAGTTATAAATTTATAAAAGTAGCCTCTATTCTAGTAAGCTATATATAAATATATAATAGTAAAACTAACTATATATAGTTACTAATCTAAACTTCTAATATATCTCTAATATAAGAAAGGTACTTTAAGTCTAAAATAAATATTTCTAATAATATTAGAATATAACTTCTACACTATTTTATATTATACCTAATAGTAGTAGTAGCTATATTTAATAAAGTAGTCTATAAGGATATACTTAAATCTTTAAGCTTATTTATTAAATAAATTTAAAGCTTTAATATATTTATTATTAAATAAATTATAGAGCTTAAGATATAAAGAAATCTTATATTAAATAATATTAGATAGTCTTTAAATTAAAATAGAATTATTTAGATTAATAAAAAAATATATATTTTTAATTAATATATATTAATTATTAAAATACTCTATACTAACTATAATAATCTATAGAGTAGCTACTTTAGTAAAAAGTATACTCTAGAGACTATATCTAGAAAGTACTATTAGTATAGACTTTCTAGTAATATCTCCTAATATATAAGTATTTATAATATATACTAATAAGTTAAGCTATATTATTATAAACTTTATAATAAACTAGACTTTATACTACTACTAAAAAGGCTAATAGAGACTATTACTATAGACTTTATTATTAGCCTACCTCCTATATCCTAGAGGTATTAAATATATAATACTATTTTAGTAGTAGTAGATATCTTTAGTAAGTTTACTATCTATCTACTATATACTAAAGCTATTACTACTAAGGAGATAAATAAATTATATTATAAGTATATCTTTTCTATCTTTAATATACCTAAAAATATAGTATTAAATAGAGATATATTCTTTATATTTAAATACTAGATAATACTATATTATTATTTTAGTATAAAAAGGTATTTTTTAATTACTTTCTATTTTTAGATAGATAGATAGATAGAATACTAAAATCAAATATTAAAATACTACTTAAGGTACTTTATTAATTTTTATTAGAATAATTAAACTAAATAGTTACCTATAGTATAGCTAGTATATAATAGTTTAAAATAAAGCTTAATAGATAAAGCCCTAATTAAAGCCTTAATAAATTACTATTTAGAGCTTATAATTAATATAGATAAAGAGTTATTTACTTTATAGAAAGTAATAAACTATATATAGAGTCTAATATTTATATACTTCTATCTAATTATAGAACTAGAAAAAATAAGAGTAGTTTAAAAAGCTTACTATAATAGAAAAAGAAAGCTATTAAAATTTAAGGTAGATAAGCTTATAATATTTAAGTCTAAGAATCTATATATACTATATTTAACTAGAAAGCTAAACTATATCTATTTAGATTTATTTAAAATTCTAGAGATCTAAAGTTTATAGTCTTATAAACTTAACTTACTACTAATTTATAGTAGTATATATCTAGTATTTTATATCTTACTATTAGAGCTTTATAAGCCTTAACTAGAGGAAGATCTACTACTACTACTAGTACTAATTAATAGTAAAGAAGAGTATTAAGTAGAAGAGATTCTAAATACTAAGTTAAAATAAAGTAGACCTTATTACTTAGTAAAATAGGAAGAATAGATATATACTTATAATAGCTAGGAGCCTAAGGAGTATATATAAGAAATAGAAGCTTTAGAGTAATTCTTATATTAAGAATCTTAATATAAAGTATATAGACTTATAAAATTAGAATATAAAAAGTAAAAGAAGAATTTTAAAAAATTAGATATTTAAAAATAAGGCTCTCTAAATATTCTTAATCTTATTTACTCTATAAGCCCCTTATATAAAATAATTTAACTATTAGTATATAGAAATATCTTAAAAATAGAGGGAGTACCTACTATAATTCTTACTTTAATTCTATAACCCCTAATACTAATATAATTATTTAATTTTATAATCTATTATATACTAGTTCTATAGAATAAATACTTCTAAATAGAAATACTATATCTTTTAACTCTTTCTACTATTATTTTTCCTATAAATAGATGTGAGGCTTGGTAGCTAAAGATACTACGAGACTATAGACGAGCAAATAGTGAATATATAGATAAGATTAATAGTAAGCTAATCACTAACTTCCCTATAAAAGAATAAGTAATATAATTCTTAAGTATAGAAGAGTCACGTAAGTGCCTTAGTAGGGAGGTATATAACCTATCACATAATCTAGTATTATAGTTACCTCTCCCTTCTCTAGATACTATCTCTAGTACCTAATATTAATTAATCTTATTAGATCTGAATCTATTAATAGATTTATTAAATAGGTATAAGAAAAAACGCGTGTTATTGACGCCTTATCCTTTTAGATAGTCTACTAACTTATCCAGAAAAAGAAGAATATATAAAGGCCTTCCTTTCCTACTTCTTTCTTCTTCTTCTTTCCTTTTCTTCTTCTTCTTTTTTGAGCTATCAGTCTTTTTAATCCGGTATAAATTACTACCTAGCTATTTTCCTATAAGCTCTTTTACCTTCTCTTCTTCTTCTTCTTCTTGATTAATTAATACCCACGGGTTTAAAGACCCTGATTAAGCCTCCTAACTCCTAGAAAACTAACTAATCCCGATACCTAAAGGTTGAGCCTTCTTACTCCCTTTTACTTAAATTTCTATGGAAAATTGAGTAATCTACTCTTTTTTTTTTCTTTTCTTTTTAGAATACTGCTATATTTAGACGCCTATTCCTAGGAGACTATCTGGTATATATTATATTCTATAGAATATTAGATATTTTATAGATTTAATACCCTTTTCTAAGATACCCTAATTTCTAGACTATTTTACTTGAATTTCTCTGGATTTTTCTACTATTTGGTTGATTTTCTATAAGATACCCCTTATTTTCTAAGGATTAATTAGGATATTGAATATATCTATAATAATATATAATTGATTTAATATATTATTAGATATATTTAGAAATTTACTAATAGAGATAGTATTTTTTAGGAGAGTCCCCTACAAGTACTATTTTTATTAGCTCTAGTAGTGAGATATTCTCTATATATCTAGGGGTACCTATAGAATATATAGTAATTACCGCTAAGCTAGCTATTAATATAAACTAGTAAGTTAAAATTTAGAGTAAAAAGCTAAGAATTCTATATAATTTTAAGTAAAATAGTTCTACTAATAGGTATTTTAGATAGTTAAGACGCCAGATATACTATAATTTATCTATTTTAGGATAGTAATATTTAGGTTAAAAGGTACTAGGTAGTTGGTAGCTCCGGCCCTTAAGTAAGAGTATAAGGAGCTATATAATTATTTAATAGAGCTAATTTATACTATATAGTCCTAGGCTACTTAGATTAGAGGTACTACTTGAGCTTAGTAAATTATAGATATTATATAGAGGTATAAGTACTTCGCTCCCCCTTAGTACCCTTAGAATAATACTAAGTTTACTATATTTTTCTAGTAAAATATACTATTATAGTTCGAATATAAGACTCTAAAAGAAGTAGAAGGTTTAGAGTAGGAGGATATCTAACTCTACTAGATTAATTAGTACCGTAGGCTAGTTTTTTCTAATAATTAAATTATAGTTTATAAGTCGCACTTTAGTATATAGGAATAAGTTTTTTAATCTAGTAGTTTTTCTTTTTATTTTAAAATTTTAACTCTAAAATTTAAAATCCGGAATAATATTTAGGTAGCTAGTAGTTAGTTTAAATAGAGTCTTGATTTCTTCTTTTCTAATCCTTTTTTATTTTCTAATCCTATCTTATCTCCTATTTTGGTAAAACTATTAAAAACTCTTTCTTTTTAGGGAAAAAAATATAGATAGAAAGAGCTTATTTAATAGATAGGATATAGAATATCTTCTATATTCTTTTTATATTCTTCCTATATATTGGCTAATATACGAGATAGAGCTATATATAGATTAAATTCTTCTAATAGGAAGTGGTAGAATCTTTAAGTGGGAATCCTCTATCTAAATAGAATTTCTAGATATAGATTTGAAAATTACTAAAAATACTTATCTATTTCTTACTAATTCTAGATATATTCCCCTTTTAATTATTTAAGGCCTTTCGGATTATTTTTAATAGATTTAGGACTATTTTACTAAATAGTCCTAGTTCTATTAAGTTTTTTAGTCCTTTTTAGATTTAATAATTCGTTCTAAGAAATATATTTTAGAGTATAGATAGGAATTAATTATTTGTAGTTATCTGTGATTATTTATAATTATTTATAATTATTTAAGTATTCCTCTTTTTGGGCTTTTCTAGTATATCTTTAATCTAATTCTTTAGTCTCTAGACTATTTTATTTAGAAATCTATAAGAATTTAAGAGGAATAATACTTTAAAAAATTAAATTAGTATATTAAAGTTAGTTATATATAAGAATATAGATAAGGATAATTTATTTAGTCTTTTAGTTATCTTCACTTCTTGCGAGTAGGAGCTTTTACTATTCTTTCTACTTCTTTTTCTTAGAATATTTTAAATACTTTAGTATCTTAAATATATTCTAGGGGCTCTAGGGTATCCTCTAAGGGGCCCCAGCCTTTCTAATAGACTCTATATCCAAGTACTTTGCTATTCTTATTAACTTTCTTTTCTAAAATTTTATCTATAAGCTATTCTTCCTTACTATTAACTAGCTTAGGCCTAGGGGGTAGTATTTTCCCCTCTCTCTGCTTATATTTCTTAAGTAGGGATATATAAAAGACTAGATGAATTTTATTATAGGTAGGAGATAATTTAAGCTTATAGGCTTAGCTTCCCTATTTCTCTAGTACCTAGAATAAGCCTAGATATTTATAATCTAGTTTCCTAGTTAGGTAGACTATTTTTAGGTTTTTTCTATTTAGGAGGACCCAATTATCTATATTAAAGCTAACTAGTAGATAATTTCTATTATAGTATTTCTTCTAATTATCTCTAGCCTTTTAAAGTCTAGATAGAAGTATTTTATATATTTTATCTAATATAGATATATATTCTATAGCCTCTATTACTAGTAGTAACTTAGGGGGTTTAGAATTTATATTAATTTATAACTCAGACTTATAGCCTATTAGAGCTACTATTAGGGCCTTACTAGTGGATAAATATTAGGACTAGTTATAGATAAATTAAGCTATAGGTAATTAACTAACCTAATTATCTTGATTAAAGTTAGTAAAGTACCTTAGGTAGTACTCTATAGTTTGGTTCTAGTACTCTATCTAGCTATTAGTTTATAGATAGAAAGTAGTAGAAAGCTGCCTTTTACTATCTAGATAAAAGTAAAGAGTAGACTAGAATTTATAAGTAAAAAAAGTACCCCTATTAGTTACTAGATTAGCTAGTATACTAAATAGACTAATAATATTTTTAAATATTAGATATTCTAGTTCTTCTACTTTAATATTCTTAATATAAGGGATATATAAAGTAAACTTAGTTAGAATATCTATAATAACTAAAAGAGTATTAAAGATATTACTTTCTAAACTAAAGAGTAGTAGATCTATAATAAAGTCTAGCGTAATAGTTTCGAAGGGTTTACTAGAGAGTAGAATAATACTAAGTTCTCTATATTCTTTATATCTATAGGCCTTTACTTTTTAATAAACGTTATATATAGAGATATAATTTAAGATATCTACTAATAAACTATATTAATAGTATTTACTTTTAATAGCCTTAATAGTTTTCTTAACCCTAAAATAACCCCCCTATAGGTTATTATAATTAATATATAGGATTTCACTAATTAGCGCAGAACTATATAGAATATATATTTTCTAATCCCTTTAGATAATTCTATAGATATTAATAGACTATAAATATCTATTAGCCTTTAATTTATTATTAAAGGTTATTAATTTACTTCTATATTCTAATATATAAGGGTTCTAATCTTAGACCCTCTAGAGTATAGAATTAAAAGACTTAGATATATTAGTATAAGCTATCTCATCTACTAAGGCGTGGTTAACTAATAGGCGTAGTATAAAGAAGAGTTTAGATATACCTCTATCACTATTAGTAGTTCTTTAACTTAATAAGCTAGATAAGAGGAACCAAATTATAGAACTAATAGAAGAATTTCTATATTCTAGTATATAATAATAATAACTAGATAGACTAGTATAATAATTAAGTAGCGAGGAGTTTTACTTATATAGTACCTAGAGCTATCTTATTAAAGATATTATTTCCTTATAGGTATTTAATACCTACTCTTATTCTATAGAATATCTTAATTTCTACTATAGGATAGGTAGATTAATTATTCTATTATAGGAATCTACGTAATCTACTTAGTGACTAAATATATTAGTAGAATTTAATTTCTTAGAGTAGTATAATAGAATAAAATTATAGATACTTAGGGCTTCTATCTATCTTCCCTACCTTCTATTAAGTGCTTTAGTTATTATAAATTACTTTAGGTTAGTATAGTTAGAGAAGACTTCTACTAGGGTCTAACTTTCTTCTAAATAGTGCCTCTAGTATTTAAAAGTAGCTACTATAGCTAGAAGCTCCTAATTATAGGTGTTATAGCCCTTTTCGGCCCCTATAAGCTTCCTAAACTAGAAAGCTACTAGATACTATAAATTATTATCCTATAGCTAAGATAGAATAGCTAAGACTATAAAACTACTTATATTAGGCTCTATCTAGATATACCTAGTTGGGTTAAAATAAGTAAATAAAGGAGGGATTAGAAATCTAGCTTTTAGATTATTAAATAAGCGATCTACTTCTAGAGTCTACTAAAAGATTAGCTTCTTCTTCCCCTTCTTATAACCCTTAGTTAGCTTAAATATAGGGGCTATAATATATATATAGGACCTTATAAATCTTCTATAGAAGTTAGTAAAGCCTAAGAAGAATTAAACCTCCTTAATAGACTTAAGAGTAGGCTATTCTTTAATTATTAAGATTTAGTCCTCTTCTATTTTAATTTCTAATAAGCTAATTATATAATCTAGAAAGGATATCTTAGTCTTTTTAAATTTATATTTAGAGGCCTTAATATAGAGGTATATAGAAGTAAGTTACTTAAAAACTATAATAAGATAAGCTTTATAGTCCTCTAATATTTTAGAGAAAATAAGAATATTATTAAAGTAGACTATATAGAATTAGTCTAGAAGATTCATAAATATTTTATTAATATAGATCTAAAAGGTAGTAGAAGTATTAGCTAGACTAAAAAATATAATATAGTACTTAAAGTACCTATATTAGGTCCAAAATATAATTATCTAATAGTCTTTTTTATAAATTAATATTTATATATAAGCGTCTCTAATATTAATTTTACTAAAGAACTTAGTCTTTAATAGCTAGTTTAATAATTTACTAATAAGTAATAATAGATATCGATTCTTAATAGTGATTTAGTTTAGACCTCGATAATCTATATATATTCTTAACCCCCTATCTTTCTTAGATATAAAAAGGATAGGAGTACTAGTTAGGCTTTTTAAGGGTCTTATCTACCCTTTACTTATAGCTTTCTTTAGATATTCTCTTAGGGATCCTAGCTCTAATTATAATAAGTTATATATTAGTATAAAGGGTAGTAACTTCTCTAGTTTTAGGTTAATTTAATATTTAGCCCCTAGTAGATATAGAGCTTTTTTAGCACTATTTTTATTAAAGATATAAGTATAAAACTTAAGGTACTTAAAAATATTAAATAATATAGTCTTTAAGGTACTTTTATTAGTCCTAATAAATAAAATTTAGATATCTTATTATTTATCTTTTATAGATTAGATATATAATATATAGACTTTAGTACCTACTAGAACCTTAATTATAGTATTAAAGGCTTCGAGGTATAGTTTCTCTTTTTTTATAGGGTTTATTTTATAGTAAGTAAATATATTATTATACTAATTAATATCTAGATTAATAGACCTTAGCTATAGGAAGCCTAAAATAATATTATAGCCTTCTAATAATAGTAGAGCTTAGAATTTATATATAAAGAAGTATAAGTCTCTTTTATTATTAATAGCCTCTATTAATATATTATACTTACTAAAGTAATATAGGTAGTGGCCTTCGATAAACTTAACTATTTTTACTATACTAGACTCTAAGCTTAGTCTATTATTAGTAGTCTAGAACTATCTAATATAATTTACTTTAGCTCCTAAGTCTATTAAGGTATTAACTAGAACTTCTCTTTTTAGTATCTAGACCCTTATAGGTAGGGTAAAAAAGATAGTAGGAGGCTTTTATTAGCTTAAAGGTTTAGTATTAGTAGTCCGGGCGATATAAAGAATATACTTTATATATTTTTTACCTTTTTTATATTTTTTAGCTTATTTTCTACCTTTTAGTCCCCCTTACCTTATTATTAAGCCCTATACTATTTGTTTAAATAGCCTAATCTATAGATCTTGTAGTAGGGCTATTTAGTTCCTTAGTTTTTATTATTTAATAATTTCTTATCTATAGATCTACCTACTATATTCTATAGCCTTTTTAAGTTAATTCTATATCTTGATTCTAGACCGGACTATTTATTAGAATTTCCTTAATAATTTAAGTATTTTAATCTTAGGGCTAAGGGTCTATTTAAGCTTTCCTTATATAAGTAGTTTCTATATTCTTTAATATTATTTTCTATCTTTCCTAGCTAGTAGACAAGGTTTTTATAGGATAATTAGTTTATACTTATAGTATATTTACTAAACTTAGCCCTAATAATTTTAAGGACTTTATCTAATAAATAAGACTTTCGGTACTCTTCTAAGTATAGAATATATATTTAGCCCTTTAAGAGTTCTAAATAGATAGAGAAATTATATACTAATTAGTACTCCTTTTATCTAGCTATTAGATAGGAATAGCCTACTTTATTAGTAGATCTTTTTAGGTCCCCTATCTAGATCTAGAGCTAGTAAATAAATTTAGTCTAGGTAGATACTTTTATTAGATTTAGGTAATAATTAGTTTATCTAATCTATAAGTAGGTATTAAAGTAGGTAGTAGCTTCTAAGATCTTTATTTTATTATTTCTTTAGAAGTAGGCCTCCTAGTAGATATAGAATATTTAGTATCCTACTAGGAAGTCCTTATATTCTTTAATACTATATACTTTAAACTTCTTAGGAAGCTTCCTAATTAGTATATTCCCTATTAGTGGTTCCTTAATACTAGAAGTCACTTACTATAAAGGCGGTTCCGCAATCTATATTAATATACCCCTTAAGATAATACTTAGTTTTACTAGTATCTATAAGTTCTAAGCTAGTATTTCTAGAATTTTAAATAATAGTTTCCGCGGCTCTTAGTTTATTACTATTATACCCCCTAAGTTTATTTAAGGTAGTCCTTATTTAATTAATTAGACTTAGTTTATAGATTCTAACTAGGCTAATAATAGTATAGCTTATTAAGTTTAAAATATAAGAACTACTTAATCTATTAAGTAATTCGGTCTCTAATAAATATTATCTAGGCTAGATCTTTAATTAATACTAGAAAATATAGGACCTTATTTATTCCGCGATTAAATAGCTAGAGGTAAGATAATTTCGCCTTCTATCTCTTCTAGTAAAGAGTCTACTAAGTATAATTTACCTAGAGCTCTTAGTATAGTAGATTTATTTAAATCTATATAGTTAGTAGTTATATAATTTATTAGCTAATTAGTATTTATTTCTATAACTCGCAAAAGATTTTTGGCCTAATTAAGAGTAGATTACTTAAAATACCTCGTGGAATAAGTAATCTAGTCCCGGCCCGTTTTAGGGTAGTCTTGGGCTATTTTATAGTAATAGCCCCAGTCTATTTTATAGTGGTGGTCCTAATCTATTTTATAGTGATGGTTCTAGCTTATTTTATAGTAATGGTTCTGATCTATTTCGTGGTAATAGACCCGGGCTATTTCGATAAGGTCTCGGTCCGGGATTAATTTAACTAATAGGCCTGGTAGGCTACCTTAATTAAGCTCTTAGGCTTAAAAGGTGCTAGAAGGTATAGTAGTACTAGGGGCCCTATCTTCTTTAAGCTATATCTATAAAAGAGAGATTTTAGCTTAGAGGTTTGCGAGCTCTTTATATTTTTATAGATACTAGAGATTATATAATATCTCTTAGAGCTAAAGTTTAAGTTCTTAATCTATATTATTTTTATTAGTTATTTAGCTCGTGGTACCTAGGGTAGGAGTATTTTACTTAGACTATAAGGCCTAATAAGTAGAATAATCCCTTTAATAATAGACTCTGGAACTATAGCCCTTGAGCTATTAGACCCTTTTATTCTTAAGTAGTATTGTATTATATTATTCGGTGGGTATATTAGTATAGCTCTTAATCTAAAGTAAGTTAGTCTATTAGTGTTCCTAGCTATCTAGGGCTAGGGTAGAACTATCTTATTTATTTTTAAAAGGGATTTAAGTAGAATAGTCTCTAGAGTTATTAATCTATTAATAGACCTTAAGGGGGTCTATCTCTAGGTTTTTATTTTAAGTAGTATTAGTAGTTCTATAAGTATATAATACTATTTTTTTATTTTAGTAATAGAATATCCTCTTCGATAGGAGTAATTAGAACTATAAAGTTTAGTAGCTAAAAATACTACAAGACTATAAATAAGTAAATAATAAATATATAGATAAGATTAGTAGTAAGCTAATTATTAACTTCCCTATAAGAGAATGAGTAATATAGTTCTTAAATATAGAAGAGTCACGTGGGTGCCTTGGCAGGGAGGCACGTGACCTATCACGTGATCTGGCATCATAATAGATTTTTATATAGTTTTAGTAAAAAAAAATATAAGGAGTTAATATTTTTATTTAGCTTAAAGGCCTTAAATCTTAATAACTAAAGATCTATAGATTATAATAGAAAAAATAAAGTTAAAGCCTAAAGACTAATTTAACTAACTAACTAATATAAAAAATAACTAATAAATTATATTTAGTAAGAGCTATAAAGATAGCTAAAGCTATAATAATAAAAAGAATAATTATAGTAGTAGGGTAGAGTAGTAGTAGTACTAATTATAATATTAGTAGTAGTAGTAGTAGTAGAAATAGTAATAAGAGTAGTAGTAATAATATTAGTAGTAGAAGTAGTAGTAGTAATAGAAAATAATAGAAAATATTTAAAGAGTATAGCTATATATATTATAACTTTAAATTAAGGCCTAGAGGCTATAAATAGAATATCTTCTCTCTTAGAAAATATAGAAGATATAGGAGTACTAAGTAGTATACTAGAAGAAGTAACGCCTATTAAGGGGCTTTTCTCTAACTAGTAGTACTTAGCCTCCTTTTAATAAGTATAGTAGGCTTATATAAATATAAGTCTAGCTATATAAGTATAAATAAACTACTTAATAAACTAGAGAGCTATTAGTTAATAATATAGTTAATTAAGCTTCTTATAGTATAAGATAGCTACTATATTATTTTAGGCTTTAAAAGTCTAAATCTTTAACTTAAGAAGGTAGAGCTAGTATAACTTAGGGGAGTTAAGCTCCTAAATATATTATTAGTTTAAAATATTAATAAATAAATACTAAAAATATAAGGAAACTTACCCTTTTATATACTTAGTATACTAAGTAGTACTAAATATATTAGTAGCTAAATCTAAACTTATAAAACTTCTCTAAATTATAGAGGAGAGGGAAATAATAGTAGTAGTAGGTATTATTATAAGAAGAAATATACTATAGATTAATATACCTAATTTTATTATTATATTTTATTAATTATTTAATAAATATATTAATAATAAAAAAGCTAATAGAACTAAGCTAATTATATTAATTATTATATTAATTACTATATTATAGCTCTTAATATAATAAGTTAATTATAAAAAGTAAGTCTAGGTATCTAAAGTATAAAGAATAGTAGCTAAAAGTAAATAAAGAAATTCTAGAGATAATAGTCTAAAATAGTAGTAAAAATATAGTTTTTCTCTAAATAAAAAGGGGGGATATTATAAATTAGGGTTATTTTATTAAAAATCTAGTAGAGAATAGAGATATTATTAGGAAATATAGTAAAAATCAGGCTCTATTCTAAGATAGAAGTAAGATATATCTAGAGATATCTTATTATAGCTACTAGATTTAGTAGCTAGCTTATAGTATATATAATAAGTATTAAAATACTTATAGCTTATATAAGGAATATTAAAATATATATTAAGCTTTAGAGAATATATAATATTATATTAATTTATTTATTTTATAAAACTATATTTTAAACTTATATATAAAGAAGGCTACTTTATAAACTATAGAAAGCTATAAAATAAATATAAAAAAAGTATTAAATATATATTAAATATACTAAAAAGGCTATTTATATATAATAGAAGGACTTATAGTAGATTAATAGAAAATATATTAAATAGTAGTAGTAAAAAGAATATAAAGAAGGCTTAAATTTAATAATAGGGGGCTTTATTATAATATTAATATTTATAGTAAGCTTAAACTATAGCTTAGTATAAAGAAAATAAGCTAAATATATAATATTTTACTAAATTTAATATTATATAATATTATATTAATTTTAAATATACTATATAATACTAGACTAGCTAGAGTACTATATAATATCTTAATCTAGTCTAATTCTATAATTATACTATATATATAACTTAAGAATATATATAGAGAGTAGAAATTAATATTATATACCTATAATATAAACTACTAGTAAATTTATATAGTAAATAATATACTTACTATATTTTTAATATTTTTACTCTTATAAGTTACTAGAGACGACTCTATTAAAGGAGGGGGTAATTATTATACTATATAGCTATACTAGTGATAACTAAGCTAATAACTAATATATTATTAAGCTCTATATATATATATATATATCTTCTTCTTCCTAATTACTATAAGGAACTAGTGATTAGTTCTTATTCTAATCTATATATATATTTTATATCTATATTATACCTATATCGCCTGATAACTAGTATTGCAGCGCCTACTACTCCCCAAGCCTCACACTTTATTAGTAAGTTAATAATTCTAAAGATTAATTTTTAAATATAATATAATAGCTACTATATATAATTAAATAATATAAATAAAATAAGGAATATAAAGTTATAACTTTATAAGCTTACTTATTTATTTATTAATAATACCTTTAATAAAAGTAAAATTATTAGTAGTAAGCTTACTCTTTAAATTAGTATTAATCTCTACTATTATTATATTATTATTACTAGTATTATTAGTAATATAATTAAGGACTCTTTACTCTAAAAAAAACTATTAAAAAAGATATAAAATAGTATTTATAAGATTTTTACTAATATACTAACTATAAATTTCTTTAAAACTAAGTAACTATTTATAGTATTTCTAATTATTATTAATACTATATATTATAATTATAATAAATACTATATTAAGTAGATTTATTTATATTTAATAGTTAAGAGTAATTAATACTTTATCTTTAGAAGAAAAATTATATATAATATTTTTATTATACTTTTCTTTAAGAATTATTAAGTATCTCTTAATTATAATATAATTTAGTATATATATATTTTAATCTTAGCTTATTAATTATATTAAGTACTAGAAGTATATATTATTAATAAAAGAGAAGACTAATTTAGTTAAGAGAACTATTTAAATAGTAGTATTAAAGATATTTACTTTTATAAATTTAAATAAGTTTATCTTAATTATATATTAGTTATAATTTAATAAATATTAGAATCTTTTATAATTTACTTTTAGATAACTCTTATTTAAATAAAAAGGGATAATTTCTTTACTAAATATAATTAATATTCTAGCTAAACTATTAAATATACTACTCTAATAATAAAGATAATATTTTAAACTAATATACTCTTTTATACTTTTTATCTTAAATTAAATATAGAAGGATAGATAAATTATAATTAGTAAGTAGTAGATATATTAAACTATAGAGGTTATATTTAATAGAAGAATATATTTAATAAAAGCTTTCTAGAAGGTTTCTATTCTTACTTTACTACTCTATATTTAGATCTTATTATTTTTAGGAAGAGGGATAGAAAATATCTTCTACTATTCTAAAAATATAATCTAAATATCTTTAGAGTATAGAATTATAAAAATAATATCCCCTTCTTACTTATACCCTTTATTAAAGTAGATATTAGAAGGAAGAGTGTAGATAATTTTAATAATAGAGTAGTTTTAAAGTAGAGGGGTAATAGATAAATTATAGAGTAATAGAAAGGCTAAAATACTTTCTAGAGGATTATTTATAGAAGTATTATTAAAGGAGAGTATAATTACTAGTTAAAATTCCTAAAATAAGTAAATAAATAAATAGTTAAGAGTAGATAAGTAAAGTCTAAATTATAACTATCTATTTAAGATAGTAGTAGTAGCTTTAAAATATTTATTACTATTAGTAGAAGCTATAGTAGGAACTTTAATATTATAATTATTAGTAGATATAGAGGAATTATAGCTTTATTATTCTAGTAGAAGGGAGTTATTTAGTTAGTTAGGCTATAATATAGTATTAGTTAACTAACTACTAGAAAGTATAGGAGAAGAGGTATTAGTTATTATACTAGAGGTATAATAATAGGGGATATAAATAAAGAGAATAAAGAAGATAGAAGAATATAAAAGATAGATTTTAATAAATATAAAATTAATTACTTATATAGTAGTATTAGTTAGAATTAATATTTCTTTTATTATATTCTAGAGTAAATAAATTTTTTTTAGATTTTAGTTAGTAGAATTTAAGTTATAAAGAAGATAGATAAAGAAAAATAGTTTAACTAATAATAACTAGCTATAAGTAGAGTAGAATAATAAAAACTACTAATAATAAGCTAATAACTATAACTAATAACTAATAGAAAAAAGAGATAATAAATAAAAAAAAGATCTAATAAATATTAGAATTTAGAATTCTTATAATAAAGAAGGAAGAAGAGTAGTATACTAGATTATTTAGTTATTATCTATCTAATACTATATTATAAGTAGTAGGAGAAATATTCTCTTTAGTATATTTAAATAGGGATTTAGTACTATTATTCTATCTCTTTTAAGGAGATTTTAAGGTAGAAGAAGAAGGAAAAAGCTTAGCTTTACTTATACTCTTCTAATAAAAGACTCTATTAAATTTAGATAATAAGTATTAATCAGAATTTAATATATTATACTATATAGTTTTATAAAGAGTATAGATATACTTATATATAGTATTTTTAACTATATAACTACTCTAAGGTAGTATTTATAGAAAGCTAAAATAAGAATAATTTAGTATTTATTTAATTTCTTATATTAGATATAAATAAAGAAGCTTATTAAAGTTCTTATTTTAATTATTAATAGTAATAATAATACTATAATTAGTAAGTATAAAAGTATACTTCTTAAACTTATTTAATATCTTAATATATTCTTTCTAAATAATTAAAATAATTAGTTAGTTTAAATTTAATAAATATTAGAAAAAATATATATTATATCTATAATAAATATTATAATCTACTATTCTTAGTTTTTAAATTAAGGGTATAGCTCTAGTTTAATATTTTAAGAAAAATATATTTAAGAAAAATATAAAAAGTAGTAGTACTAAAGTACTCTACTTCTATAATTATTAAATTATAAAATTTAGTATTTTTTAAAAATTAAGACTTTTTAATTATAGAATTATCTTACTAATTAATTAGAGTAATTAATTACCCCTAACTTATAAATAAAAAAAGCTAAAAACTACTAATATTCTAACTAATTAATTAGTAAAATAATATATATTTAAATTAAATACTTAACTTATTAGAAGTTTCTTTTTATTATATTTTTATAGTAGATAATCAAAATATAGACTAGCTATTTTTAAGACTACTTTAAGAATATTAATTTAGTAGGAATACTCTCTAAACTATATTAGATACTCCTTAGTAGAAATAGAGTTAGCCTTAATTTTATTAATAGAAATAAAGCCTTTTCTAGATAGCTTTATTTAATAAAAAACTATAACTTATTAGCTTTATTCTTATAATTATTAGATTTTAAATTATAGACTTATATTAATTTTTTATCTACTATTTTCTTAGAGTATTATATAGTAAACTTTTAAATTAAATAATAGAATCAAGCTATTAGTAAATAGATAACTCTAGAGATCTCTTTTTTATATAGTTTATTAAGTTTATTTAGAGTTATCTTAGTCTTAATTTTATTTAGTATTTTTTACTTAACTACTTTAATAATACTATACTAAGGCTATTAATTAGTAGATAATACTTTTAAGCTAATTATAATCTACTCTTAAATAATATTTTCCTAATTAAATAAGTATAGTTCCTTTAAAGTAGCCTTAAAATACTTCTAGAAGTAATTTACTATTTATATAATATACTATAATATTTTTCTTAATAACTAAATATAAT